>VDFB02199093.1:0-15723 GCA_007258455.2 Sequoia sempervirens | reverse complement strand
TCACAACTAGAAATGAACTATAAATAAGGATGGGACCTCGATGTAGTATGTGATGCATTGAAATTCTTCTTTATAGTTAGGATTTACTTAAGGATTTATGTGTTAGTAAAATAGGTAGAATAGAATATGTTTGAAGGAAGGTTGCAACCCATTCCTTTTCACTAGTTGAACAATATATGTACAAGTAATGTTTTCTAAGTATTCAAAATTTTTATATAGTTTTTAATACATGAGCTAGTCATATTGTGTATATGTGACACATGCATAAGTCATTCACATTGTGTATATTTGATGTATACATGAGTTATTCACACTATGTTTTTATATGTGTTGCATACATGTGTTTTTCACCTTTTGTAAATGTGACACAAGCATGAGCTAGTCATATTCTATATATGTGATGTATGCTTGAGTTGACCATTGTGTTAACATGTGATGTTTGTATGAGCAGGTCCGTATGTGGTTTATTGTGTTTTTTTGCATGATATTGCAACTAAACTAAAAATTGAATAAAATACATACCTCTCATATTATTATTCATGTGTAGAATTGCAACATTAGTTTAATTGATAGTTGTGATTTATAGGTGAGGGAAAATTGTCCTCATAGAGGGAATGATGAAGTCACTTTATTATTGGTGTATGAGCTATGAAGCCTTTGATTCAAGAAAAGGGATATGTGGGAAAGGCCATCTCAAATGAACCTTTGAGGTATAGGTTTGCGTCTAGCGATTTCCTTATTAGGGAGAGCTCACCATACTTAGTACATGTGTGAATGAGCATGGCATAGTGCTATTTCTACAACAACTACTAGTAAGGTTATTAAGCTAATACTTCTAAATTGGTTAGAAGTTACTTGGTTGATTAATTTAGCACTTGAGGTGGAATGAAATGATGCAAACTAAAAATGGTACTAAATAGGGGTGGTTATTATATCCTCAATTATCTTAGTAGATGTTCAAAATCTTAGATATTACAATATCATGTTCAAAATTTCCATGCAATGTCTTTCTAGCAATAGACAATAGTTTTTAACACCTCACAATAGAAACTTGACTCCAAGTATGCATTAAAAAATGAAAATCTATACACTTTAGGCAGTCCTCCTAATATAATCAATTGTAGCAACAACACTTTCAATACTAAAAGATAATGTGTTAAATCCATAAATTATAATGCCCCTAGGCATATTTGAATAGATAAATGAGGCATTGACAATGAAATAACGGAAAATAAAATTTTATTCAATAGTTAATGCCAGTCATCCATTCAAACCTTACCATTGACAGAATACTACATTCTTCCATGTTTTTGTGAGCATCCTAGCATGATTCACCTTCTCGATGCAGTCAATCTATGTAATGTAACAATCATATTTCAACATTTACACTACTTCTATTTTTGCCATAGCTTTAATATCAAGCTGATAAATACAGTCACAAATATTTTAAAAACTAAATCATAATGTTCAAAGAGGACACCAAAATAAATTAATTTTAGTAATGTTCATGTAGATCATTTACAATATAGTATGCAAATGCTTATAAAACATTGCATTGTACAGCTTCTCCAAGCTATAATGTAATAATCGCAAACAAAACTAACGAAATATTTTGATTGCTAAAACTAAAACATTAAAATAACTTTATTACAAAATATCTACCTTGTTTCCAAAATTTTCAATATAATGATAGTTAAAACTTCAATAGATTAGAGGAGTTTCTAGGCAGTAATGTTCTCAGATATTACTCCATGCGGAAGATAACCTGAGCTCCATATTGAGGTCGTAGAGTAATTAAATGTATAGGAGCATGAGTATAAGAAGGTGAAGTAACAAAAGAAAACTTTTGCAGAATCATGGCCAAAACTATTTTTGCTTCCAACAAGGCAAAATTCTGGCCCACACATATGGCTGGACCTAATCCAAAGGGTATGAATGCCATTGGTTGCTTTGTAGCCTTCGCAATTCCTTCACTAAATCGCCCTGGATTGAAATCGTTGGCATCATTTCCCCACAAAGAAGGATCATGGTGCATTGCAAGGATCGGAAGCATAAGTTGAGTGCCTGCAGGAATTGAGAGCCTTCCAAGTTTCGTTGGCTCACATGCCTGTCGGACCATATAATGTATAGGTGGATAAAGTCTCAAGGCCTCATTTATAATCATTCCCACCTACAAAACGTTCATACAATATTTTATGAGACATCCAAATTACTGCAATTGAGTTCAAATCTCAGTGCTGGTTTAACTATGATTGTTATTACTTGTTATATTGAAAATTGCTTCCCACTGCATTCTGTGAAGAAATTTCGCTAAGATAATACGAATAATTTCTGCTTTTTGTTTCGTTTACTAGAACAATTGCTTCCGCACTCTTAGTTTGAAATATCGTTTCACATGGCCCTATGGCTTCAACAGAATTCAGTTTATTAGAGCCACTAAATGACCTTTGCTCTTATTTATAATTTCATTAATTTCAAAATACTTTATGTTATTCACATGGAAATTTGGGTCTGTGTTAAATGGTCCTTACAATTTTGAGGCGACTTAAGCAGTCTGCATCTGGATAATTGTTTCTCCCACACACTTCAACCACCTCTCTGCGACCTCGCTCTTGCCAATCTTGGTGTATGCCCAACAGTATTATAGTCCATGTCAACAGTAGTGATGTCGTTTCATGACCGCCAAAGTAGAAAGTCTTACATTCATCAATGATTTCCTCTGTAGTCAGGCTTGCACTACTATTTAAATTGACTCCCATCTGCTTCTTGCTCTCAGATATCATTAAACCAAGCAGATCGACACCATAGCTACCTGTTTTCTCCATTCCAGTCGTCTTTTCCCTGGCATCGATAACTTGCCTTAAGCATCTTCTTATTTCTTTCTCCAGATTCCAACGTTGTCTATTCTTTGTTGTGGGCAGAAACCTGATGAAAGGAGTTACACTCAGATATTACGTATCAATGTAAGAAATCGAAAGAAGTTACTTCAGAATCTGAATAAACCCTTTTTAAAGTATCAAGCTATTTATCCTAAACATAAGAACACTACCAAATGCGCATAACTCTTGAAGGACAAAGGCATTTCAAATGGGATGATATAGTTGAAAAATAAGCGCACTCTCAACTGTGAGACAAATATTGGGAAATCTCTCCAGTGACTGTTTCAAGAAAAAATTATCGAGGACAGAAACATGAACACAAAATCCGTGTTTCTCACCGGAAACCTGGAATATAAACACTTCGAGTTAGCTCAGTTGTGAGAATCATTTGTTTCGCCTGCATATCAAAGATATGTTTTCCCTCTATAAAACTGCTCCCAAATGCTGTGCGGGAAATGACATCTGCTGTGAGATCGCGGAACTCCTTTAGCACATCAATTTCCGATGCACCCGCCAATATCGATTTACTCCATTCGTCCAACGTATTGGCACTGCTTTTCACAATTGTTGGAATCATCCCCTGCAATTACGAAAATAGTATTAATCAAAATATATAAGTTTCTGACATTTTGAATCTTCCTATGGAATCCTGAATATGAATATCAAAATAGAGAAGTATTTGCAAAATAATCTGCATTAGGTGCTAGCAGATAGATTTTTTTTTCCACTCATGTGTCCGAAGTATATTTAAGATAAAAGTAACTTCTACGGATTAAACAGAGTATCGCTATTCCAAAAGCACCAGCCTAGACATCTCAATTCAAGAGAGTGTCCTCTCTCCACTGGTCAGTAAATTAAAGAAAATTAAATCATAATATTATTTTTCTATTTGCAATTTTTTCTCTGAATGTCAGTATTGCTAAAAACTTGCAAGTAGTTACACGGTCTCTCATGTATCTCTTTTTCACTGCAACCTTGACCTTAACACCACACAGAATCTTCCCTCTGCTAAGATGCCATAGGAGAAGTATTAGATCTTGCACTGAGATATAACCCTTCATTAAAGGTACGCCAACCCAGGACAGCAGACGCATCCCGGAAGCATCAGTGGCTTAACTCTTTATCGCAGAGGAACAAACTGGATTGCAATTTTTTTTATGAAATATTCGGCCTTAAGTACTATGACCCTGCTGGGCTACAGATTCAAGACGAGAAGCTTCTTAAAACTAACTGTATGCTATTTCAAAATGATTTCTAACTTGAACTGTGATGAGAGTCAACGCTCAAACACTCAACAATGCTTGTTATGATGCCTAACTGCAAAATTTCGCAGTGGAGACCTATACTATGGGGCAATAATTGGTCGCGGGATCAAAAGAAACATTCTGGCTCTGCAAATGGTAAAGGTCCAATGGACAGCTCCTCAATGCTTGCAAAGAGGGCTTTATCCTTCTTGATTGGGTGTTGGTCCAACATTCAACTTTCATGAAATCTTTACAAGATTGATATGCAAAGTAGGTCTATGTTTATTTATCAGTAGGAACTTGGTAGATCTTTCTCTAAAATATAATATAATTTTTTTTTTAGATCACTTTGGTTCTAATTTAGGACAAAATACAGACATTCAGTGCTTTACCTTCAAGAGATCCATATGGAAAGCAGGATTGATGATTTTCCTGTGCTGAGCCCATTTCTCACCGTTCAACTCCGCAAGTCCCTGTCCAAACAGTTGTCTGTAAAGTGGATTCATCGGAAACTTTGAATAGTTGCCATCTTTACTGGTCAAAATCTCCTTAATAAGCTCAGGGTTGGGAACAACCAAACTGGCTTTAGGCCCAAACCAGAAAATAAAATCCTGACCTATATCACATATAACAAGGTTATTAATCAATAGGGTCTTCAGAATCCTGCATCTTCTCCTTAATCGGCGACCATTCTAAGTTCTAACAATGCCCCAATAAAACAATCAATAGTACTAAGCAGGAATTCTACTATTATGGTTAATAAAATACCATATGCTTAAAAATATGCAGAATAAAAGTGTACCATAGGTTTTGGTCCACTGATGATAATACGGAAGAATACGAGGGACTATGTCATGTGAGAGTGGCATGGGTTTGGAGTTCTGCTCGTCGATCATTGTGGATATATCTTTAGTATTTCCATAGAATAGCCTATATGGAGGGCCCCTGATTCCTTGGGCTTCAAAGGACTTTTTCACTTGCAGAGGCTTCCACCATATTGTCGATGTAATCTTGAGCAGAAACAAAACTAAACCAGCACAAACAGCCACCAAACCCCAAAATAGCCATTCCATATTCCAGACGTGGCCAACACCCAGTAATTATTTGGTTCTGAAAACTTCAGATTTGTTGTAACTATGTCTATGCTGCCCAAGTGTAGGTTCCCTTCTGTTCTTGTAGTATTTACATTTGCAGAAAGAAAATGACCTGTTTATTGACTGGACAAAAATAAACGAATGCAACTAACATCAACTACTTTCGGACACAATGTCCGCCTCAGACAGGAAAATCTATAATAACAAATTGCTCCACGATACGCATGCCTGTATTAATTTATAAGCTAGTTTTATGAATATTTTATTAAATTTTAGAAAAAATATTTTAAAATGATGTAGACTTTTAACTCGTGAATATTAAAATTAATAAATTTTGTTTCATGCATTAATAATTCTATTAATATATTGGAATAAGTCATATATTATTATACTGTCTTATTTTTCTAGAAAAATAAAAGAACATGTCTTTGATTTGGTTTAGTGTATTGAAATAAGATATTGAGTATTATTGCAATGTTCTATTATTAAATTGATAATAAGAAATTAGACATTTTTCTAAATATTCATTAAGAAAGGGTTTTCAATTTTTTTAAAGTTATAATAATTAATATATCTTTGTGTGAAAATTTGTAAGGATCTAGATGAACATTTTCAACATTATATGTGTTTTCTAAGTCCTAATAAATGTTCAACTTAAATTATTTTTGAGTAAGCATTTTGTCTCCAAATGACTAGGATAATAAAAAATAAAAAATCTATACATCATCCACCATCCACCATCCACCATCCACCATCCACCATCCACCATCCACCATCCACCAACCACCATCCACCATCCTAGATTTGGAAAATAAAAAATAATACATCTAAAATTATAAATAATCTATCTACATATGTCATCTCTCATCAAAATCCAACATCTCACCTAAATAAAAAATTATTAAGTCAAAAATTCATTGCATCCTTGAAAAAACATTTTACCATAAGGAATCTAATGGTACTCTATCATGATGTGCATATTTGGATAAATGGAACCCTATTATCAACAAGGATCACAATGACATCCATGGGTTATATACAAGTACTATTATCCAAGTACACATAGGTCACTATTAGCATAGGTCATTATTAGCATATCATATTGTGTCCAGTGAAAAATGTATTAAGTGCTACGAAATACTAAGAAAACCCAACAAAATAGAAGGATCAAGAAACACTCAAGATTAGGGCATAAAAAAACCTGCTTGAAATTAAAAGAAATCCATGTATGTCATAGAATTTGGTGTGTATATTTCTATGGTACGATTGAATTTGATGTGTGCTCAATGAAAATTCAACAACATAACGACACCAATGAAAATGAATGAGGATTTTGATAAAATGATAAAGTTATGGATATCTAAGATTTGGATGAAAATGGATGAAGGGCTAGGATTACTTGATAAAGATTAAGGGTTGAGAGTGATGGGGATCTTTCAAGCCTTGTGGATACAAGGCCCATGTTCTTGATGTGAATGGAAGGGTTGGCTCTCTTAATCATGGATCAAGTGTGTGCAAGTTCTTAGGGGTTAGATTAGGTGGGGATTAGGATTAGGATTAGTACAAGTGGGGTAGTTGGACGATGTGACATGTGAAAGGGATTTAACTTATGGGATATAAGAGGTAAGGTGGGATAGATGTAGATAAATAATTAAATTAAAATAATTTATCCCAGGCTAGGAATTAGGAGCTAAAACAAAGAAAAACAAGTTCACCCAAATGGGGATTCACCAAATGGATGAACCTAATTTTGCTTATGTTTGGATGGATGTTTCATTCAATCATGAGAGGAAAAATGCCTAAATAACAATAAAAAATCAATCATAACTATTATAACTGCAATAAGGAAGGTTTTAAGATGTTGAAACTATGTGTACCTTGTTGGAAAAGTGTTGTTTTGGGGGTCATTGAGGACTCATTCGCCCAGTGATCAATGGGTCCTTGTTAGGGTTCTAGAAAATCACTTCCAAGGGCTTGTTCCTTGATGTTTGCACTCTAAAATCCCAAGTGATCAACTCCTGAAAGTCCAATATCAATTATGTAGTTTTGCTTTTGGGATCTTACTAGTAGGATGATAACTTTTACAACTTTGCAACTTTGACAATTCTTGTAGCTTTTGTTCTCCACTTGATCATCAACCTAAAAATCTATACACACATCAAACGAGAAGAAATTGTTTTGATTGTTAGCGAATAATATTTTCCTTGGTCAAACACCATTTAGGTAATTAAACCTTATGATGAAACAATGAAACATGAACATGAAACATGAAACATGAAACATGAAATAATGATACCTTGGATAAAGTCTTATAATGTAAATCAACAATCTAGCATGAAGTGGCCATGAAGAATTTATATCTTGATCTTGAATAAGGATGTGAAATAATGCTTGAATTGGATCTTCAATGCTACATCAACACATAAGCTCAACTACATGCATGACACACTAAATATTTGACATGATGATATGATCTTTGATTGCTGCAAAAAAACCTTGATAATCTATCCTTGAATGTCTTCTTGAATGCTCTATAATCCTCTTGTAGAATCTTAGGATACTTGCATAAAGATTATTCTAGGTGAAACTATGTGAATTAGCCTTATATTTATACTAAACATAAGATTTAATCCTGAAATCCAAATAACACAAGTAAACATTAGATCTAATGTTTGAAATTGTTGAAATTTTCTTCCCAAACACACCCTAAAGGGGGTGTCCTTAGTTAATAAGAACCCACTTTCCATCTTGGATGAATGGGTCCTAGCATAGTTAACTAGGACCAATTTAGGAGATTATGAAATATTATGCAAAAAGGGGGTCCTAAGACATAGTGAGGATCCATTCACCATGTGGCGAATGGGTCCCTATTCACTATCTTAAGACTTAAACCTTGCCAAATTAAGTTTTATTCAACATTATTAGTGAGTGTCAAGATTTTCCCTCAGAAAATGCAATAAATAAGGTTTGGATTTGAATTTAAGGGGCTAATTAAGCTCTTGTTAATATTAATTAATTAATAAAGCCCTATATTATTGTGAAAGTGTAAATAAACACTTTACAACACCCTAAGTAAGGCACAATTATGTCCATTTTATCATTAATTACTTATTCCCAAACTAAGCGTGAAAAGGGTTACTTTTTTCGATGCTACATTTTGGCCTCACTTTAGTGAGAGTTTACCCCCACAACAAACAAGACTAAAGTAGGCATTCAAGGAACTTAATTATGCAACAATAAAAAAGGATACACAATCATACCCTATCAAAGAACAAGAAAAATGAAAAACAAAGAATCGGGCTTCGATTGTTCCAACACAATGTGGAACACTGTTGTTTGTCTAAAATAAGGGTCAAGCTTCGATAGTCTATCCAACACAATGTGGACTAGGTTTGGGCTGTTTGAAAGTAACATGCATACTCACTCTAGGGTAGTGGTCCAACCTTAGGCCATCCACTAGGTGTGTTGTCCCAAAAAGGTGGAAAATCAGAGAATCATATTAGCCTCCCATACAATACCAAATTTATCCTCTTGACAACTTCGATATGGCACCACAATGCTATGCTTTTGAATTTTATGTATATAGCTTTTTGTTAAAGGGGATTTCGCTTCATTCATGTAAGGTCTTCTTCTTAGGAAACATCATGCCTAATGTCTCCAAGAGAGGACAAGTCAAAAATATCATATCGCCACTTATGGAATGCCTCATTCATATCATGCCACTAAGGGAAATCATACACTTAGAAATATTCCACTCTTGGAGGACATCAAACCCAATGAAACCACCAAGAAAAGGACACATCACAAGAAAAATGAAAATCACACCATGAAATTTGAAAAATATAAAAAAATGTCATCAATGTGTGCCCCCACTTTAAAGAGGTTGGGAACACCATTGCTATGAGAAATTGTTTAAAGTAGCCAATGTTTACTCCTAGGACATGAGAGCTTTCCTCAAAAAACTGTCGAGTCATATGTTTCTGAAATAAAGCTACATCATGAACAAGGAGGGAAGGGTTGCCCACTAAAACCTCAAAAAATGAAGTGGGGAACTCTAATAACTTTGAAAGATAGAACTAGGGTTTCCACTTATTTTCCTTATGTTTCACTCAAGGAAACCTTAGAGATCTCAATCCAAGGATAGAATGAAGGAAAGAGATTTGAAATAAGGTGTCCTAGGGTGTGATTAATGATTAAAAGGGGCTTCACCACCAAGCTAGGGCTTGGAAAGACAAGAAATATAAATGATATACAAGACTTAAGACAATGACCTAGAAATGAACTCAAATTAGAATAGTAAACTAAAGATGAAATAAAGGTGCACCTAGAAATTGAAGAGGCTTGAATGAGGGTATCAAATCCTTGAAATATTGATTTTTAATGCACACTAGGACTCATACACAGTAGGGGTGACTTATTCCTAGATTAGGGTTTCGAGCCGAAACCATAATCTAGAATTACTAAATTAGGATCTATAGAAAATATCTAAAAATAGGTATACTGGGACTCATACACCATAAGTGGAAATTTAGTTCCAATATCAGGGTTGCTCTAAAAATCTAATATCCTCTAATTTTTTCCAATAACTTCCTTCATGTCAAAGCCTTGCGTCTAAAACACTGAATTATTCCCTGTAGGTGACTTTCTGTGATCTTGCAAACAAGGTGACAATGTTGACAATGTGCAACTTGACAAATTTTCTCCAAACTTGATCTCCAACCTAACTCACGTAGATCTACAAATCACACACTAAAGAGAGGGAACAATGTTGTTTTGTTAGTGGATAGGGGTTTTCCTTGGTCAAGCCCTATTTTGGTAATCAAAGCTTGAAATGAAATGAAATAGAAAGGAGGAATGATGAATAAACCAATATGCAATGTTGCAACTCACCAAACCCTTGCAAAAAAGGCTGCAAACTTGTATGTAATTGATAGTATAAATTTTGATCTTGACTCTTACTTGAATGTTATGGGCTTTGACTTCAATTCTTGCTTGAATCATAAGAACCTACATCACAAATCTTAGCTCAAAAACAAACATGATGCATGATGACTTTGGCATGATGCTTGATTCTTGAATAATGCTAAAAAATGCTTGATAATCACTCTTGAATGCGCTTGAATTCTCTGGTAATCATAAGCTTGCTAGAATTCTTGATCTCAAAAAGTGTTAGGTTTCTTGTTAACATGCTAGGAGAAAATATGTGAAATAACCTTTTATTTATACTTTTTTATGCCAAATTTCCTAAAATCATAACACTACAAGCCAACATCAGATCTAGGAGAATAAAATCCCACCAATAATTTTAATTTAAGTTATGTCCATGCTAAGCAAGACTCATACGCCAATTGTGGCATATGAGTCCCATTAGGCTAAGCTTGGGACACATTTTTCAAGAAAGGTTTAATTTTATGTTAAATTTAGATTTAGGCCTTGAAACCTACGTGGGACTCATACACCCAAGGTGGTGTATGAGTTCGAGATCACTAAATCTGGTCTATACAATCCAAAATCACTTAATTATGATAGGTCATTATATGTGTCAGGATTACCCTTAGAAAGATGCATTAAATAAGGCTTGCACGGAAGCAAAATAGGACCAAATAAGGCATAAAGAAGCCCAATTTTAGCAAGGAGGGCCCAAAAAAGTGTGAAAATTTATAGGGATACAATTTTTCTACACTACATTTAGCCCCCACTTTAGTGAGAGGATGAACCTACTTCAAACTCACACTAAAGTAGGAAAAATCACATCAAGAGGTGTTCAAGTGTAAGGATTGAGATCCTATGACAAACCAACATAGGCACAAGAGAATTCACATGAAAATAATGTAAGGAGAAACAATAAGGCACAAGCATACACTGCGAAATACATAAAGAAGAAAAGAAAAACAAAAACAAAAACAAAAGGGGGTGGATCAAGCTTTGATCGTTTGTCTCACATGTTGTGGATTAGATCTAAGTTTTTTGTACAAAAAACATTTACAATTGGAACACAATGTCCACTATGGAAACCAACACATGCTCATAAGGGCTAGTGGAACCTTAGGCCATCCACTAGGTGAGACCCCAACGAAACACATACATACACTGTTGATATGTGCTCAGACAGACAACTAAGTGGCTATGGGAAAGTCATGCCTAAGTTTGGCTCTCATACGTACAACCATAGAAAAGATATACATCTTGAAACCATTAATAAGGTGCCACACAACACTAATCTTCGAGCTTCATGAGGAAAGAAAAGCTTTGTATGCTTGAACCTCATGAACAAATAAGATGGCCCCATAGACAAGCAAAGTGCATTATGCAAGGTGGCAATAAAACATATAATGTAAATGCAAAAATAGTGTAAGGTACGTTTAAAGGAGTATTTCTTAGTTAATGTAAGGTCTTAACCTAGGGAACATTGTGCCTAATGTCTCCAAGAGAGGACCAATCAAAGACTAGAAGATTCACAACTTAGAAGATACAATGTGTCACATCAAGCCACTAAGAGGAATATAATATGCTAAGAGAGATCACACTCTTGAGGGAAATCACACCCAATGTCACCACAAAGAGAAAAATGCATTGCATGAAGTAAGAACACTACACAATGAAACATGAGTTGAAAAAGAATAATGCCAATGTATGCCCCCACTTTAAAGAAATTGTTAAACATTCTGCTGTGAGCAACTATTTTAAAGTAGCAAATGATAAATGATAACAATAAAGAAGAAATGAGAGCTTATTTGGAAATCCCTATGCCAAGTCATTTGTTTCCAAATAAAATTACATCATGAAAATGGGGTTTCCCCCAAAATGAAATCCCAAAATCACATAAGGGATCCATTTGGGGTCAATATGTCTTTGCTACAATGTTATTAGAGAACTTGAAACTATCATCATTCCCCAAATACTCATGGAATAGGAAGAATGACACAAAGAGAGCAAAAAAAATAATTTTTTTTCGGAACAACATGGAATAGACCTAAATGTCTCAATGCCTTGTGTCATCCCCAAAATTAAAAATGAAGACAAACAAAAAAGTTAAAGGTTTCCAACATAGAGAATAATGTAGATATGAATAGAGCAACATCTCAAAGAGAGAGATACATCAAAAAGAATTGTATGGGGGATCAAATTAGGCACATGCAATCACATAAAAGAAACATGAAATATAAAATAAAGACAAGAATAGTAAGGCACATGTGAATCAATCTATTAGCAGGTCGTCTGCATCCCAACCTTGTTCATCATATATAGGGGTATCTATAGGATCATCATGGAAAAAACATGCCCTTAAGTGGCAAAAAATTTAGAAAAATCATAGTTAGGCAACTTGACGTAAAAATTTGAATAATTTATCTATATTATTTCAAAAATATGTAAGAATAGAATTTGTAGCAAATTGAATGTAGTTTCTAAACTACTAGGTTTATTTTGGAAAAAACAAAATCTATTTGGGGGTATGTGCGGGATCATCATGGAAAAAGCTTTTAAGTGGCAAAAAATTAGAAAAATCATAGTTAGGCAACTTGACGTAAAAATTTGAATAATTTATCTATATTATTTCAAAAATATGTAAGAATATAATCTATAGAAAATTAATTTAGTTTCTAAAATACTAGGTTTGCTTAAAAATAAAAATCTATTTGGTGAAAATTTAAAATTTCCAATGCAATGGTACTTAAATTTCAGGGAAAAATAAGAAGTAGGTGTCTATCCTACCACCCTAACCACAATAAAATTATAATTATTTTATAATATTTTAGATATAAATAGAGGACTCATGCCCTGATGTGTGATGCATATTTTTAGGTAATTTTCAAAGTAAATAATTAATTATGATATTTTATTAAAACTTTTTAAAATATAAAAATTCATATGCCCGACCACCTTAACTTGGTCAAAACTTCATAAAATTCAATTTTTCTTTTTAATCCTATAGTATGTGAAGCATAGAATGTGACCATTTTGAGATTCAAAAAATGTGATACGTTTGAAAGATATAGATGTTTTTCAATCAACCCTATCAATCAGACTTTAGTCGTAATTTGAATAGAAATGAATAATAATCACTTATTGAATTCAGAGTAAAGCATAATTTATATCGATGGAAAGTTGAGAATCTCCTTTAAAACCACTTTTCATTTCATCAATTTTGGGTAAAAATAGTTGTCAGCCACATACCCATCATATTGCAACTTTTTGGCCCATCATGATCCACATACCCTTGGTGAAAATTTGAAATTTCAATGCAAATAATACTTAAATTTTAGGGAAAAAATAAGAAGTAGGTGTCTATCTGACCACCCTAACCACAATAAAATGATAATATTTTTTTATAAGATTTTAGATATAAGTAGAGGACTCATGTCCTGATGTGATGCATATTTGTTTGTAAATTTTTTCTAAGTAAATAATTAATTATGATTTTTTTATTACAACTTTTAAAAAATATAAAAACTCATACATCTAACCAGCTTAACTTGGTCAAAACTTCATGAAATTCAATTCTTCTTTTTTTAATCCTATAGTATACGAAGCATAGAATGTGATAGATGTTTTAGATTCAAAAAATGTGATACCATTTGAAAGATATAGATATTTTTCAATCAGCCTATCAATCAGGACTCTAGTCATAATTCAAATAGAAAATCAATAATAATTGTTTATTAAATTCAAAGTAAAGTATAATTTATATTGGTGGAAAGCTGAAAATATCTTTTGAAAACCCTTTTCATTTCATTAATTTTGGGTAAGAAAAAAGTTGTCAACCACATACCCTACAAATACCCATCATATCGCCACTTTTTGGCCCATCATGATCCTGCACATACCCATAGAAGGCAGAAAACTAGCCAAAGGGGCAACAAGTGCCAAACTAGGGTCATCACCAAGTTGCACACTCTTCCAAGGATAATTATCATTTAAGTTCATAGAAGAGGAGAACAATGTATTCAATTCGTCATGCACTTCTTTATCAATTTTAACAATCTCATCATCATTCTCTAAGTTAATCACAATGGGAGGTTGAATGATAATGTCTAAAGAGGGTGCTAGTCCCTGTTGTGGTCAAGAATCTTATTGTTGCGATGAGGAGGGAGACACATCATGTATTGCTTTAGTCAATTTTGAATGTTGATTTTCTTTGTTGTTTTCTTCCTTTAACCTTAGAGCAAGAGCACAACATCTACACCTACGCTCTCTAGAATTTTTGTTTCTTTTAGTATGATTTTCAAGTTGTGTTGTGTAGGAGTGGGTATATCAACCATAGGTTTATTTTCTTCCCTAAGGGGAGGAACTAAAGGAACCATAGGATTCTATTCAACTACTTTCTCTTTAGCTTTGTAAACTTGTTTTTATCTTAGGAGGCGTGACAGGATTGTTTTCGTTATCTCTTTGTCTTTTATAGGAGATAGGCAAAGGATATGTCTTAAGTTTCTTTAGGTTATTTGAAATGTCTTTTTGTTCAATCATGGTTGAACATCAAGGATAGGAGGCCCAGTCATAAGTTGAGGCATGTTTCTAAGGAATAGATTTTCTATGCATTTCTCCTTAAACTTTTGATAGGATTTGAGAAAGAAGTCCTCACGAGGTTTAATAGGTTCCATAGGCTTAGGCCAAAATAAATCTAATGAAAATTTTGCTTAGGAAGAAAAAGGATTAAAGCCACTATGGTGCACAATAACGATTTAATTTTCAAAGGGAAACTTAAAAAATTTATGGACAACCAATGGGATGGCTTCCATGTAGCATAGCCATGGATAACCAACCTTCAAATGGAATTGATCCAACATCGAGATGATGGAGAATGATACATATAATTTTTTGCTCCTATTTGTAAAGGAAGGGTGATCAATCCCATCGTAGGGCAAACAAAACTTGTATGTAGTTTTATCCATACTCTTGGTTTATCATATGTTTCTTGATAGAGTTCATGCACAAGTAAGAATTCTCTGGTGATCACATTCTCTCAACAAATGGGATCAATATCCCATTAGTGGGCTTATCATTGATTCAACTAGTTATGTAAAGATGACCATTAGGTTCATTTCTAATAATATGTTTAGATGAGAGGGTATGTGTAGGATCATGATGGGCCAAAAAGTGGTGATATGATGGGTATGTGTATGGTATGTGGCTGAAAACTATTTTTTTTACCCAAAATTGATGAAATGAAAAGTGTTTTTAAAGGATATTTTTAGTTTTCCACCAATATAAATTATGCTTTAGTTTGAATTTAATAAAGGGTGAAGCCACAATAGTGGTTTACAATTCAAGTGAGGAAGGAAAACTGACAAAAAATGACCCCAAAGCAAAAAAAAGTGATTTTGGAGGTTCGTACGAACCTATCGGTTCAACCGAACAAATTAGGGGTTCGTTCGAACCAGGGTTCAACTAAACCCCTTTGAATTTTGACCACCAAAAAATAAAATAAAAATGCATAGTAAAGGGGTTCCAGTGAACCCATTTGAATGGGTTCGCTCGGACCAAGGTTTGACCGAACCCTGATTCAAG
>VDFB02199092.1:0-19445 GCA_007258455.2 Sequoia sempervirens | reverse complement strand
GGGGAGCATGATGGAGTGGGTGCATGTATCAAAAGAGCCCTTGCATGAGAAGAGTTAAAGTACAAAGACAGTGTAAAGTTGACAGATGCAAGATCAATTGTCGAATGGTGCAATCATGCAATGGGTCCAAGTATTCAAGGTAATTCTTTAGTTCGTAGATTTTTTCATTTAGTAGATGATACTAACATTGCAAAATATGAGGATTTTTGTACACTAATAGGATCGGGCGAGCTACACTCTTTTAGAAGCTCCAATGCAGGTACATGGACTATCCATATGCGGAATATGGCATGCCTTTGTTCTGCATGTACACTTTGAGCATGGAATGATTGCGAGTCAACAGAGTGGGTTGAAAAATGGTTTGTAAGAAGCCTAACCCCACTTGACACTTATCAGCTCTCGACGACTCTACAAATCATGGAGATGCAATCATTTGTTGACTTTGTTCATGTATCGGACGTTGTAGAACCAAGTAATACATCTTACTTTCAAGTTTTATTTTGATGTTTATTAAATAGATCTAACAAGATGAACATATCAATGTAGGGCACGTATATGCAGTGATTGTAGATGAAGACAATGAAGAGGGTACAAATTATTACCTGTGTTGTTGTATCGAGGCCAAAAAGAAATTGGAGGCCCCAATTATAGATGGAGAAAACATAGAATATCCTACAAGTTCGATGGTTGTTACTGGAACATGGCTTAGAAGGTACCCAGTTAAGAATGTTGCAATTTGGTTGTTTGAGGAATTTTACATGCATCGGAAGATTCTTCACTACTCGAACCTTTTCGTCACCACCAACATTCATTTGATCAAATATAAGGGCATACCTGCGAACAAGAACTTGTGGAAAGTGTGTGAGTCTGACCATGAGACAATACTTGACACGATAAAGAGTAGAGCAAACCCGGATGGTTCCCTGGATTGATTGGTAAGTATGCACATTGAATTTTTAAAGTCATGTTATTGATCATTGCTTTATTTCAAGCGTTTAAGTTTGATTGTATAAGGGTTTGCAAAATTGCATTAATGTAGATATGCAAAATGATGGTTATATGCTGCTCTCTTTTGATGCAGACCTAGGAGGCCCAAACTCACTCAAAGTGTCAACCTACCTTCAAGAGACATCTAAAAAGATTAAAAGGGCCTATTAGACCAATCCAAACAACTCCTAGAGTTTGAAAACAACCAGAAGTAGAATTTCCCACTTTCACCCTTGCGACCCTAATATCAGTGCAAACCTGATTTTAGGCCCTTAACTCCAACACTTCCCAAAAAAATTGACAAAAAAATAGATGATTCAGACACCCATTATAGATTTATAAAACATATCTCAAGTTTAGACACAAGTCCTTTGGAAAAAACTCTTGAAACTCCCACTCCTATGTTGTCCTAATTAGGCTAATTAGGCCTAAATTACAAAGCAACCCACCTTTAGACTTATCACAGACAACTAAAACTTTGGGGCAGTATTTCCCATTCCCTCAAACCACTAAATCCACAATTAGTTTCCATATTTGACTCTTCCAACATAGCAAACTATGAAACCCTTGACTTTTAGCCAAATTAAGAAGGTTTACTGAAAACCTACATTCCATGCCTCCTCAGATCTCAAAACCAACTCAAACACTCTTAAGAAACCCTGAACATGCTTAATAATTCAAAATAAATGACCTCCCACTCATATTTTAACAAACCCTAGACTAAAACCTCCACTTTCATGCATTTTCCCACATAAACTCAATAGGGACAGCAACCCAATCTACTTTATTTCTTTCTCTCAACATAAAAAACTCTCCCTAACACCTAAAAATTCTCCATGAGACCCAATACACCAATCACATTGAGCACAGTCGGTGTATGGGCCTTCAAAACATGATAAAAGCTACAAAACCCCAAAACAAGGTATACCCGGTAGTCATCAGGAAAACAACTATAAGATGCTTCAAATTCTCTTCTAAACCTTAAAACCAAATGCAAAGAATTTCTGATTCATGCCACTACAACATCCATAAATAATGTGTACAATCTAATGACTGTACGTTACCGTATAGATCTAGAAAAGATCGAAAACTCAAAAAATTCCTGAAAACAGTAAGAAATCAATTGAATTTTCTTCCCAAAATCTCCAAGCAAACCTTTACAATGATGATTCCCACCTTTTTAAAGGTTTCCTTACCCAAGAAAACTGACATAAGATCCTCTAACTGAATTTTGAATCTCCTTATGGTCGTTGGAGTGCAAAATTACACTTGTTTACATATTCTTGTTAACAACACTTTGACTCCTTTTACATTATTTTACTATTTGACCCTCCTAGACATCTAAAAAAAAATTGATGGTCTATTTAGACCTTATTGGACCCAAAACATGACCTTATGTATGAAAATAAACATTAACCAACCTAGACCCCATTTTTCATCATTGACATTTTCTTAACATGTTTGACATCATTTACAATATGGAACAATGAGACACCAAAGATACCATTTACATCAAGCGTGGTCTTATTAGACCTTATTAAGATAAAATAAACTAAAGACACCCCTACCAACCTAATGATCAACCATCAACCTGCAAAGAATAAAATTTCTTGTGAGTAAGGTGTGGGTGCTCCTGCACCACTATTTGGTGCAGGGGAACCAAGCTTCGGTGGTTGTCATTAGGGTGATGAAGTCTTATTTTGGCTTGGATAAGGTCATATAGAACATTTATTGATGTAATAAGTATATTTTAGTGGTTATTAGTGAGTTAGAAGGTTTTAGTCACAAATTTGCTAAATTAGTGCAAAGTGTCATTTTTCAAATTTTGAAGTGCAAGAAATGCATAGTGGGGAAGCTGAACAGTCAGGGAAGGCCAAAGGTCACTTGTGGCATTTTTTTCAATAATTCTTGATTAAGGGAGTTGAATATATGTATGTGAATCTCAAATACAGGAGTTTGTGGAGAAGAGTGGAAGATTTTGTACAAGCATTGATCAATAAAGCTTTGTTTTCTTTGTAAAGTTGAGTTTGTTTTTCTCTTTTTCAGTGTTGTAGCAGTCAATTACATGAGCCCATACTGAAGCTAATTGAATAAAAGTGTTTTTATTTGGGTAGAGTTATGTGTTAGCCACGTTTTTTTTTTTTTGGCATTGAAATCCATCTTGTTTTGAGCTCTTAGGGTGGATTTTACTATAGGCGGGTCTAGAAGTCTAAATTTCAAGTTTTGAGGTCATCAAGTGATTTAATGGCTCATTCCACCTAATTTATATAATTTAGCTCAATGGAATGAGTACATTAGGTTGGGAATAGGTTAGAAGGTGATTCTTGGAGTAGGGGAGATCATTTTGAAGTGATGGCATGTAGCCTTGGGTGTGAAAATGTGTGATTTTGAGTGAATTTGAGTGGTTTTAGAGTGTGAATGGATGAAATCCTTTGGGGCAGTCATTTGTGAGAATATTTTGAGCATGTATAGATATCATATGGTATGTTTTGGGTGTTGGATGTGAGATTTAATTGTGGGAAGAGTGATTTTAAATAAGGCTCCTTGGAAAACCTAGGTTTGGTGGCTTGAGGGTGAGGGTTTAGTGGATTGGTAGCTTGGTGAGTGGTTGGAGCTCTGAAAATTGTGAAATATTAAGGTTGGTAACCTATTTAATGAATTTACATGGTGTTTGACTTGATCTCAGGTGTTTGGGAAGGTGTCTCTTTGGAAAAGAGGCCTAATTGGCCTAGTTGCCCCTACAGTACAGTGGGATTTTGGAGAATACATTGAAAACCCATCTCTAGGCCTCCTGTGACCTTTTGAACACTTCAAACACCCTTTTTTAAGCCTACACATGCTTAATAATCCTTAATATTATGTTTCTCCCAAACTTCACCCACTTTTAATCTCTAAAACCTCAATTTTCCATTAAAAAATGTGCTTCTCTCAACTAGGGCGTCATGCCCAAACATACACATGAATTCCCCAATCCTTGAAAACCTTCAAACACATCAAATCCCACTAGATATCACTAAAACCAACTAGTTCTAGCCTTCTTCAAAACAAATTCTTTAATCTGCTACTTCAACCCATGTCTTTTAGGCCTGAATTCATGCATTTTATACTTGATTGTCATTTGAATTGTAATTAACAAAATTATATATTAACTTATATGTTTATCTTATTTTCCTCTTGTAGGAGTAGGTGTTGGAACACTTGAAGGAGTAGGTGTTGAAACACCTGAAGGAGATAAAGAAAAAGAGATGCCTAAAGAGGTATGTGCTCATTTTCATTTTTGTGTTTGGTAAACATGTTCCTATTAATCACAATTTTATATTAACTCTCTTATACTAATTCTGATGTTTTTGTGTTCACCTATATAGATTGACATTGCAAAAGTTGGTATGATTGGTTCTTTGAGAGGGGCATATTCTAGGACTCATGACGGTTTGAAGAGACGTATATATATGAGGTAATCAAAAATTCAATTTTAGAGTTCAATTATGATTCAATGTATATTGATTTTGATGTTAATTATTCAATTTTAAATTATATAATATAACCAATCTCAATTGTAGTTTGAATTTTTCTTGTGCAGTTACCTTTAGAGCCAAAGAGTGCTTCAAAGAGTCTTCATTTTGATGATCCACCAATAGTTTAGGATGAGATAGACATTTTGGCATGTATATTATGAATAGATATCGAGATGACATATGTCACACTTTGTAAAAATTTGTTTGAGTTGGCGTTGATGCCATTTTTGTATATGGACATACACTTGATTATTGGATAATTTGATATATAGAAGTTGAGAATCGAAATAATTTGTTCGTCATGTGCATATTTAAACTATTCAAAAATTTAATCTTCAACAATGGTTAAATATCAATGTACAATATCATAAAAAATAATGGTTATATTATATAGTTGACAATCAAAAATAATGAATAATGGTTAAATTATATCATATATTGTTTAGTTATATTATGGTTAAATTATATAGTTTAAACAACTTTGAAGACAAGAACAATGGTAAAGTTTAACATTTTAACTTTAAAGTTTAAATACACAAATTTCATTGTCTCACACTACATATTTCATATTGCATTATCATTACATATTAAAATACAAAAAATATCATAGTTTTATGTTGTTAAACATGCCAAAGTGATGCAGAGCAGGGTGGAAAACTCTCAACAAACCAATTACCCTTTAATCTTCCTTCCAGACACAAAACACTATTACATAGTCATGAGCAGTGATGAGCCCAAAATGTGCTCATAGTTTGGATATTATGATGGACTTTTAATATCTTTACTTTTGTTATTCGTGGCTATTTAAACTCTTTTGAAACCTTTTATGGGGATATCCTATAGCAAAACATTTGCATATTCCTGCAGCTTATTGTGTTGACTTGACTACATTTATTACCCCGTTGACTCCCTAAATGATTGGTATATCGCATACAGTTTTTGAATGATGAAATAGATTTAAATGTGTGATTAATGAACGGATATTGTGTATGTGCCATACGCCTTTTCTTTTTCATCTGTTACCTTTTGTTTCACAGGTTGTTGAAGAATGATCGAGTCAAGCACAGCCGATCTCGGCCTTGCAGTAAAGTCTATTTCCTACATGACTTCGAGGAAGCTCTGGCGAAGACTCCTCCACCAAACCGCTGGGAAAGATTTTAATGGAAGTCAACTGAAAGAGTGGAGCACTCCAGATTCCCTCGATCGGCTGAACAACAACCCATTTATAAAGTTTTGTCTTTGACTCGGGATACAATTTTACTCCATCGCCTTTCTTTACGGGGTTAGTTTAAGTTAGCTGTTTCCTTAATTTTTATTGTAAAGTACTCCTCCCTCATGAGGAGGATGGAGAGGATGATAGTTGTAATAAGATAGCCACAGTGATAGTGATAACGTGTTGTGCCAGCATGATGGGCATGTAATCGGCTTGACAAGAGAGACAGAGTTTATAGTCGGCACAACAGCAATGTATACCATTATGTTTTCGCTTTGAATAAAGTTTCGATGAAGTTTTGAGTTCAAATTAATTTCAAGCAGAATCGGGTAGATGTTTGCTGGCGGGGCCCACTTAGTAGCATTCCAGCCAGTTAGTTAGTTGTTCTTTCTCTGCTGACTCATTCGCTTTCATCTTTGAAGCGTTTTCATACAAACTCGCCTGTATTGCTCCTCGCACATAGGGAATCCATCCTCAGCCCTGCTCCCAGGCATAAGCAAGGCTAGTCTCAGTTTGTGTTTCATAATGTGAAGCTATTATGGTTTCTCTCGCTTTTAATCAAAATCATAGCTTGAGTTAAAGTCCTTGCATTACCTTCCTGTAGCGTAGATAGAATTCCTTTCCAGTATTTATTTCTGCTAAGTTTTGACTGAAACTAGTTCTTAGTGCATATATTTTTCTATGCCATTTAAAGTATACATCCCTTGGTTTGACAAGTAAATGAACGCCCATAGAGAGATATTAGTCACCTGTTGGAATGTCCAATTCCCAGGAAAGGTTTTACTATGATTTTCATATCCTTTTGTGGGCGGAATTTCATTTTGGTGCCGCTATCGGGATGGCGCCCAAATTAGGAACAAATTTTTCAGAAGTCATTTTTAGCATTAGTTTAATTTGTTAGTCAAAAAATTTCAAAATATTTCAAGCCACCATTCATCGTATTGCATGCATAGAAGAAGAAGAGATGCACTGGGAAGGTTCCTCCCTGAAAACCTGTTTGTTGAACTACCATTTGACCCAACTGACAACGAACCTGAGGAAAACCCATTTGCTCTGTTATTCCAGCAAGCCAATATGGCAAATAACCAACCTAATAATCCACCTCCTGCTTTTGAGTTTCCCATTCTTCCCCAACGATATACTGACAATCTTAAGAATATACCTTCTTCACTACTTCCAAAATTCTATGGCC
Organism: Sequoia sempervirens; assembly: GCA_007258455.2. NCBI lineage: Eukaryota > Viridiplantae > Streptophyta > Pinopsida > Cupressales > Cupressaceae > Sequoia > Sequoia sempervirens. The sequence continues at coordinate 12,538 of VDFB02199092.1, read as the reverse complement.
TAGTCACAGAGGACCCTGAAACTTTTTTGTTTGAGTTTGATGTCCTATGTCGCAGTTATGACTACAACTCAAACGCTCATAAACTGAAGTTATTTCCTTCCACCTTGAAGGAGGGAGCTCTCAGATGGTTCATAAGTCTGGGAAGAGGCGTCGTTGATAGTTGGGCAGCCATGCAGACTAAATTCCTTGAGAAGTATAAAGAATATTGTAAGAGAGTTCCAAAGAAGCGATGACATATTTTGAATCTCGCCATAATATTTGTGTCCGTAGATTATATTTTATTTTTATTTTCACTCAAAGAGGAACCTTCAAACCATACCTCAACAAGGAATCTCTTAAACTACTCTTGTTGGAACGGTGCAGGGATGTCTGGGTATAGACACCCTGGACCTAATGGGAGGAGGTGATATAACCCAACTTCCTTGGGATGATATAAAGAAAATATGTCTTAACTACTCTCGAGCAATAGTTAAGAAAGGTCGAGGTCATCATGCTACAGTGGGGAAGTCTTCTTTTGGTGGAGTTTATCGGATGGAGATAACAAATTTGCTATCTGACTTCAAGTAGGACATCATTAATAATATGGCTACACAACTGGACACCATGCAAGCTCGAAAGAAACATGAGAAAGCTGAGGCAGTTTTGGCTGAGTTCTGTCCATACTACAGATAGAAGAAACGTGACTGTAGATACAAGATGGTGGCTAATTTGGAAGCTAAACAATTACCCACTGACTTCAAGCCAGTAGAAGGTGATAATGATCAAGTGTTCTTTGTTGCACAAAGGAGACCATGGGCCCCAAGACAAGGTATGCCTCAAGATCCTTTAACTTTTGGTAATCCTTATTCTGGCTATAATAACCAATAAGTAACATGTACATGGATCACCACCACCCCTAGAATCCACCCCAACCGTTGGCCCACTCCATCGACTCCCTGCAATGGCAATCTCCCAAGGAGGTTGGCGCAGCCTATAAGGACAATTGGACCCCACCCTTCGTGTAATTGGCAAAAGAACCTACCGGAGAGGTTAATGCTGAATGGCAAACCAACTGATTCCCACAGCCTTCCATGTACCACAACCACGTGCCCCTCACACCTCCTCGCAGCAACTCCGCCACAACTCGTCTCCAGCAAATGCCTATGCCTACCCAGCCATTGCCAAATCCCAATAATAAGCAACAACAGCAGCCATAGCAGCTTGCGTATCTTGCCGAAGCCAACCAATATCAAGCTTATGCCTTAAACGTTAATGACATCCATTTGAGGTCTGGAACCACTTTACCTACTCCAAAACTGCCTCTAATTACTAAAATACCAGATTCTCCCCTTGAAGAATCTACTACACCTATTGATCCTACTGAGCATATGCCTATACCTAATACGGTTTCTAAGGAGCTTGTTTTGCAAAGTCAAGACAAACCACATTTTCCTCAGAGGTTGCAAAGTACTGCATTTAAATCTATGGAAGAACCCACTTTTGACATTCTGGATCAGCTCAAAAATGTACAAATTCAAATCCCCTTATCTCAGGCTATTAAAGATGTACCCATTTTTGGAAAAGCTATTAAAGAGGCATGTTTGAAGAAGCCTAGACGAAAGAAAAAGGATCCCCAAACAATTCATGTCTTAGGGAAATTGGCTGATATAATGTTGGAAAATGTAGTCATCCCAAAGTATATTGACCCTAGAAGTCCTGTAGTGCAAATACATATAAATGGCCAAATTGTAAAAAATATTTTGATTGACTTAGGTGCTGCCATTAATGTCATGACAAAGCATACTATAGACTCCTTGAACATTCCAAATATTAGGTCTACACCTATAGTTCTGCAGCTTGCAGATAGCTCCACAGTTAAGCCTGATGGAATGGTGGAAGATGTAATTGTCACCTTGAATCTTGGAGTATCCAAATGATTTCAGTTGTAATATTATCACAGCTATAAACTTTAGAGGGTATCCAGCTATCCTAGACTATGGTTGGGCAACCGATGCTTTATAGGATGTTGTTCTGGAGATATGACAATTTCTGATGGATAGTCCACAAAAAAATTGGCTTTGTATCCGCCTGCTAGACCTCAACCAGATTTGTCCCAACCTATTTGGCTCAAATGGGGAAGAAACTCAAGAAGTCAATTCCCTTGGTTCACTAATGATGCTTCAAAAATAACTTATCTCACAACTTCTCGTGAGTGAGTGGATATTGCTTTTTTCAAATTCTACGGGGCCCAACTTTGATACCTGTAGTTCATCCGATCCAAGTGGGCGTTCCATCTACAATGTTTCCTCGCGAACAACCAAATTCCTCTCGAGAGTTCAATCGCTTCAAACTTCCAGCAATTTTTCATAACTTGCTTCCACAAGAGGTACAAACATCACCTGTAGATTCTATGAGTAATCTCACTAAGCAGATAAAATTGTCTCCAGGTCACTGTTTGAATATCAATAGCAAGTTGTCACAATCTCAACAGGCTGACTTATTAAAAATGCTACAAGAACAGCATAAAGCTTTTGCATGAGAATATGGGGACATGCAAGGAATAGATCCTCGAGTTTTTACTCACATGATATATATCAAAGAAGATTGTTTACTAGTCAGACAACCTCAAAGAAGAGGAAATCCAGCACTTAGAGAAATAGTTAAAAGTGAACTTCAAAAGTTGCTTGATGTTGGTTTTATTTATCCAATCTCTGACAGTCAATGGGTTTCTCCATTAGTCATTGTCCCCAAGAAAGGTGGAAAATGGAGAGTGTGTGTAGATTACAGAGATTTGAACAATGCCACTAAAAAAGATCACTTTCCACTACCTTTTGTAGACCAAGTACTAGACTCACTGTTTGGAAAAAGATATTTTTCCTTTTTGGATGGTTATAGTGGGTACAATCAGATAAAAATTGCCCCTGAAGATCAAGATAAGACCACTTTTACTTATCCATGGAGAACATTTTCTTATTCGGTCTTGTCTTTTGGTTTATGCAATGCACCAGAAACATTTCAGAGAGTAGTAATTAGTATCTTTGCTGATATATCTCATGACTGTATGGAGATTTATATGGATGATTTCACTACCTATGGAGTCACATTTGAAGAAGCACTGGTGAATTTAGAAAAGGTATTGAAAAGGTGCAGAGAGATAAATTTGTCTCTAAACAGTGAAAAGTGTTTTCTAATGATGGAAGAAGGTATTGTTCTAGGTCATCATATTTCAAAGAATGGGAATTCAGTCACCCCTTAAAATTGAAGTTATTCTGGAATTTTACAAACCTTGCAAAAACAAAAGGGATGTCGGGCTTCCTTTGGCCAAGTGGTATTATAGAATACGCATAAAAAGACTCTGCAGAAAATTCTCAAACCCACTCTTTTATGCCCATTAACTAAGGATTCTCAATTTGAGTGGACAGAGGCTCGCGGAAAAATCCTCCTCGCGAACTAAAGCACTCTGCTTTACTCAAGCCCCGCTCTTCAAGGTCCAAAATGGAATCTGCCTTTTCACATACATGTTGATGCCTCTGATTTTTGTATAGGAGCAGTTTTAAGTCAAAAAGAAAATTCAATTGAGCATGCTATTTACTTTATCAACAAGAACCTTCAAGGTCTTGAGCTCAACTATACTGTTACAGAAAAGGAATTGCTTGCAGTAGTGTATGCTTTGAATAAATTTAGGCATTATGTCACAGGCTATCAGACATTCGTCCATATTGACCATGCTGCAATCAGGTATCTGATGAACAAACTTGCCATCTCTGGTAGATTGGCAAGATGGCTCCTGTTGTTACAAGAATTTGACATTACAATCATTGACAAACTAGGAAGAGCTAATGTTGTAGCTGATTTTTTATCAAGACTTCAATCAGCTGTACCTGTTGAACACGAGGTCATTGATGATAGGTTCCCAGATGAACACTTGTTTTCCATTGCTGCACATACACCATGGTACGCAGACATTGCCAATTATGTAGCAGCAAACAGAATACCAGCTCATTTTTCTCCAAAAGAAAAGAAATTGTTAATAGAGAAAAGTTTTAATTTTTCATGGATCACAAACTATCTGTTTTATACTGGACCTGATCAAGTAATGCGAAGATGTGTAAGAGAAGATGAGACTTATGATATCTTGCATGCTTTCCATGATGAACCATGTGGGGGACATTTTGCAACAAAAAGAACATCAATGAAGGTTCTTATAACAGGGTACTACTGGCCAACATTACACAAGGATGTTGTGGCCTATACAAGGAAATGTGATAGATGCCAACGTATGGGAAGAGCAACCAAGTCAGATGAAATGCCACTATACCCATAGGTAATAGTCACCCCTTTTGATAAATGGGGAATGGATTTCGTGGGACCAATTGATCCACCATCAAATGGCAAGTCATACATTCTAGTCTGCACGGACTATGTAACAAAGTGGGTTGAGGTAAAAGCTATGACTCCTCATGCTTGGGATGCTAACAAAGTTGTCAATTTCCTCTCAGATGAACAAATTTTCAATGAGATTTGAGCCTGCAGAGCTACTAGAACTAATCGTGGAGCTCCGGCCACATCGGTCATGATCACCCATCTAATGAATGACTATAAAATAAACATAGAAGTCTAGCCCTATCACCCCTCAAGCCAACAATGGTAAGGCTGAGGTAATGTAGGAAATTGAGGCGCATCCTAACAAAGACAGTGCAGATCCATAGAAAAGATTGGAGTAATAGACTTCCTGAAGCAGTTTGGGCCTACATAACTACATAGAAGACAACAACTGGGTTTATACCTTTTGAGCTACTTTATGAGAAAACAGCTATGTTGCCCATTGAATTTGAGCACAAAACTTTGAGGACAGCTCTTGAACTCAATATGGAAATATCTAAAGCATGTATGACCTCATCTCCTACCAAATAAGCTTTGGACGAAATGAGAAAAGCCAAATTCTCAAGAGCAATACGTAACAATCCAACAAAGGAAGAAATGGCATGATCAACACATCAAAACCAAGAAATTTTCTGCTAGTGATTGGGCTCTTTTATATGATTCGAGATATCAAGAAAACTAGGGTAAGATCACAACACACTGGCTTGGCCCCTATGAAGTTGAAAATGTGGCCCGACAATGGAGTTTTACGCTGGTGACAATTGATCCAAATTGCTTTCAAATTGCTAGTTAATTGCCACCGACTTGTACCCATAAACCAAGATTAAAGGAATAATTCATGCAAAGAATTCATTCAGTTCCTCCTCGCTAATTTCTTTCCTTCCTCAAGAAATCAAAGCTTTGAAGCCTTCTCCGCAAAATTTCACCGTGAATTTTGGAAAGTGCTAATGCCTATAATAAAAAATTTTTAAAAAAGGAACCCCTTTTTTTCCATTTCTCCTTATTTATCGCCCCCCATCTCACTTTCTATCTTCCATCCATCCATTCATCTCAGTCTCACTTACCGCTACTCCATCCACTTCATCCATCTGCATCACCCTTAATTATAATGTCATTCCCAACTGTCAACTCATGCAGACGCTGTCATCTTTCTTAACACGTACGTGCAAAGGTACACCATATCTTTTGTCATCACATATTTGATTTATTTTTATTCTATTCATTTACCGCCAAGTGACGCATATTCTTTCGGGCCACATATTCGACTGGCTTATTTCTTTAGTACATGGGAGACACATGTCATACTCTAAGTAGGGGGCGGGGTAATCCACCTTTTAAAACCTGTCTTTTCGCCGCTGCCATAACTGTGCAAATAACCTTTCTTTATTATTTTTCTAGTACTTTCCAAATATGATCGTATGTCCTTCTTTATTGCATGTTTTTCTTGTAAATTACGATTAAAACTGCTTGTTCAAAAAGTTCATTTTGGAAAAGAAAAGAAATGTGACGACACGACAGAAGAAAAACCAGAACAGAAAGGGAAATAGAGAATTTGAATTTTCAGTAAGGAATTGAGTTCAGCTAGGGGAAAATTGTGAACATGGGTGGTCAGTTGGTGTGACATGAGCCTGTAGCTCATGAATTATTATTGCAAAATCCTCAAATATTCCACACATTCAGCCTCTGTGGATGGTTAAACTACTTCTTGAGTTTAAATGCTTTTGATGAGGAGGCTGCTGGAGAATTTTTGAGAACCATTTCTGAAGGGGAAGCTACTGTGTGGGGTCTAACGGTTGTTGCAACTGAAGACAGAATTGCTGAAGTAACCGGGCTTCCAACCGTTGGAGAAATTTTTTCTTCAGCTGCTGTTGCTGCAAGGGCTGAATTTTCAATGCCACCAATGGACCTTTAGAAGTCTACAAGCGGGGATGCAAGTGGGTATCGTTGCCTCCTCCTTATTCAGAATACGCCGCTTACATAATCAGGTATTTAACCTGTGAAGGCTGTTTCTCCTACCTGCATTCTTATCATTTCAAATTATTAAGCCATATGAGGCATGTGTTAGTTGTAAATGTTCTGAATTTCCTATTAAAATTTCTAGAACAAAGTGCCCATGGAACCCAACAAGGGAAAGATAATTTTGTTGCTCACCATGGCCTTATCAAATTATTGATTGAACGCTCTTTAAGAGATGTCTCACCTCTTTCCTGGCAACAATTCATTGCCCAAAAGAGCTTGCAAATTTCACAACCCCCTAGGTTACTTACCTCACGGCCTCAAAAAAAGAAGAAAGAAATTGCATCTACCAGTAGAACAGGGCAAGGGTCATCTACTCCTATAGCACCTGGTCCTGCAGCTCTTACACCTGAATCCTCTGCTAGGATACAAACTAGGTCTGCCACTAGGAGAGAGAAGGGAAAAACAAAGGCAGATGAGTCGTCTGGAGTAGAACAAACCCCAGGGTCTGACCCTCGTTCTCAGAAAAGGCAATGCTCTTCTCTTGCAGCACCTTCCCCTGCAGCTGTTTCTCCTACAGCAACACCTGTTGCTAACACCAGTTCACTGTCATCCTCTAGTAGGGCAGAACCCTCTAAGTAGACCAGAAAGAGGAAGGCTACCAGAACACCTCCTACAGCCGCATCAGTGCCAAGAAGAGTTTCCACAAGGAAACAATGTAAGACCTCCCTTGCTTCACCTCAACCAAAGGTTATTGTAATTTCAGAAGGGTCTGTAGAGTCTGAATTTGATGTTTCTCAGAATGTGTCCGAAAATGTTGCACAGAGTTCATTCGTTCTTGAAGAGGAACAAGTTGAGACAAAAAAAATAGGGAATAATGAGCAAGGGTTACCAAATCTTGATGACTTGGCTACCGCTGCTATGCAGTTTTCGGAGGAAGCACAGTCTTTTCCACCGCAGCAACCAGAATTCATCTTGCAGCAAGAGCAAGAACAGACTGAACAATTAAATGTGCCTAGTGAAGCTATATTTCACCCTGCAACTTGTAAAGCCATTGTTGTGTATAAGAAGATGTTTTTAATTGAGTTTCTAGAATATGTCAAAGCTAACTGGGAAACAGTTACATTGCAAACCCTGACTTTCTGGCATATAGTCTAGACTGGCATGCAACAAAGTCTATGGGAGGTAGAAAGGAAGAAACCTAAAAGGAAATTGAAAGTCGTAAAACAAGAAATTGTTGAGTTGAAAGCAAAAATGGATGAAATGTTAAAAGTAATTGGTCAGATTATGGAATGCAAACCACCACCTAGAGTTTATGCTATGTGCCTTAAGGAACAGTTTTTATGGTTCCAACAAATGAGAATTTTCAGAAATCAAGATCCTATACTTCACACTGCTAAAGAATTTTATGAGGCATACCAGGCAGCCCCTAATTGGTTAAGAAATTCTCTGTGTGAATTCTATTTACATGGCTTTTTAATTCCATTTGAAACAGAATGGAACCCTCTTCTATATATTGGTGATATCCATTTGAGATCATTTATGTCATGGGCAGCAAATGAAGCGAATTATGGCAGGCAATGGGAAATATATGAGGAAGCCGAAAGGAATGAGCCTGTTCCATTACGCTCTCAAAGTTCAAACCCCCATGCAATGTTGAAAGACTGGTTTGCTCTGACATATGGCATTAATAATATTACAGCCAGAGAGAAGATATTTGATCTCAGGAAACAGGTATATGATGAATTTCAGGCACAACCATATTCGTTTTGGAGACTGTCATACACCAGAAGTGAGAAAAGGTGGGAAAGATTAACTGTTGGGCTAAGAAAATCAGAACCACACAGTCTCCTAAATTTCACAGCAGCTCTTAAATGATCAAGCAGATATATACAGTTGGGACTTCAAAAGAGATTTGAACTATGGTTGCCATTGAAATTCAGACCTCATGTGCTAATGTGGCCCCTTTATCCTCACCAGGCTATGAATCTTAATGATGATTTAGAAGACCGAAGGTATGAAAGGTGCCAGGCTTTCAGAGGATTTTATTACAGGTTTGGAACTCCATTTCAGAGTCATGCCGCAACCACTGATTTCAGAGAAACTACCAGAAAAGTTAATGCTGGAGGACCAGCATTAGGCTAAGTAGGGGCAGTGATGAGCCCAAAATGTGCTCATAGTTTGGATATTATGATGGACTTTTAATATCTTTACTTTTGTTATTCGTGGTTGTTTAAAATCTTTTGAAACCTTGTATGGGGATATCCTGTAGCAAAACATTTGCATATTCCTGTAGCTTATTGTGCTGACTTGACTACATTTATTACCCCATTGACTCCCTAAATGACTAGTATATCGCATACAGTTTTTGAATGATGAAATAGATTTAAATGTGTGATTAATGAATGGATATTGTGTATGTGCCATACGCCTTTTCTTTCGCATCTGTTACCTTTTGTTTCACAGGTTGTTGAAGAATGATCGAGTCAAGCGCAGCTGATCTCGGCCTTGCAGTAAAGTCTATTTCCTGCACGACTTCAAGGAAGCTCTGGCAAAGACTCTCTGACTGAAACCGTTGGGAAAGATTTTTAATGGCAGTCAATCTGGAAAGAGTGGAGCGCTAGATTCTCTCTGGATCGGGTTGAACGAATAAATTCATTTATGAAGTTTGTTCCTTGATTATGGGATACACTTTACTTCCACGTCTTTCTTTGATGGGGTTAGTTAGTTAGTTGCTCTCCTAATTTTTAATAAAGTACTCCTCCTGCGAGAGTGATGAGGAGATGATAGTTAGAATAAGATAGAAGCATAGTGATAGCGTATATCATGTAAGAGTCGGGTGATGAGTAAAGGGAAAAAAGCGTAACTGGTTACCAAAGAGATGAGTTTACAGTTTCTATATCAACAAAGTTAATGGATACCATTCATTCTCATGAATAAAGTTTGATGAAGTTCTCGGCGTTCAAGACCTACTGCATCGTAGATGCTTGGTTATGGGGCCCAATTTAGTAAGTATTTGTGCTAGTTAGTTAGTCGTTTTTCTCGGTTGATCTTCGCTAGCTTTCTCATCTTTGAAGTTTTCTATACAAACTCAATCTTGTATTGCTCCTGCAACATAGGGAATCCATCCCTGTGCCTGTTCCTGCAGCATAAGGCCAGTTCATAGTTTGTGTTTCAGACGTAGCTGTTATGGTTTTTGTTTTAATCAAATCATAGTTGAGTTAAAGAACTTTGCATTACCTTCCTGTAGCGTAGATAAAATTCCTTTCCAATATTTATTTCTGCTAAGTTTTGATTGAAACTAGTTCTTAGTGCATATATTTTTCCACGCCATTTAAAGTATACGTCCCCTGGTTTGACAAGTAAATGAATGTCCATAGAGAGATATTAGTCACCTGTTGGAATGTCCAATTCCCAGGAAAGGTTTTACTATGATTTTCATATCCTTTTGTGGGCGCGACCAAGCAAGGAACATAAGCACTAAATCAACAATCATCTTCCAATGAAACACTCACCAACACTCCAAAACTCAAAACCCTCACTTTTGACAAGTTTCAAAGGGGATTTATTGAAAACCTCACCTCCAGACCTCTCCTCACCATTTGAATGCCTCCAACACCTTCAAATATGTCTACCCTTGCTTAATTAACTCTTAGAAAGTGTTGCCCCAAGTGTTTTCCATCACTACCTACTCTTAACCTCCAAATTTCACTTGAAACACACATTCTTGACAACTAGGCATCATGCCCGAACCCCCGAATGGCCACCCCTACTCCTAAAATCATGCACACATGCCCCCTACACCTAATTATGTCATTCCACTGATTTACAATAGAATAAAATGGGTGGAAAAGACATTTGGTGGAAATTTCCACGATGTCCCTGTGGAAAAAGCATGAATTTAGGCCTAAGAGGCATAGCTTGAAGTAGCAGATTAAAGAAATAGTTTGGAAGAAGGTTATAACCTCGTTGTTTCAGTGTTATCAGGTGGAGTTTGATGTGATAGAGTGTTTGTAAAGGCATGGTAGGTCATTTGGATGTTTGGGCTTGAAGCCTTAGTTGAACAAAGAGTGAAAATGGGTGAAATTGAGAGGTCTTAAATGTGTGAGAAATTTTTGGGTAGCATAATTTGAAGGTGAATTAAGTTTGTGTAGGGTGAAATAAGAGTGTTTGAAAATATTTTGAGGTTGAAAGAGGTCTGGAGATGGGTTTATCAATAAACACCTGCTTATTTCGTTAAAAATGAGGGTTTCATGAAAGAGGGTCTTAGCAAGCGAGTTTTGACATAGTGGTTGAAGAATTTGTGGTTTTGGAGGTATTTTGAGGACTTTCCAATGGTATTTTGATTGACGCGTTGAATCACTCCGAGCTACGTTCAACTGGTTGAATCCCTTAAGAGTCTGAAGTGTAAAATGGCTGAAAACTTCAGCGTGACATTACTCGGACACCGTGAGGCTTACAAACTTCTCATCAAATCCTATGGGATCGTGTTGTGCCCCTCTACAATAACCTCTCTCAGTTTTTGCTATCTCAAAGGCGCTCTCCTATGGCGGTGAGATTTCACTTGGGAAAAAAGTTGTCAAATGCAAGTAGTGCAACTTTCGTTCTGACCAAACTAACTATTCCAATGCGTGCGAGTGGGTATGTTTACACTAGGCATGGTCCTTCCTGGTAACCCAAACATTGAATCACTTCGCTTTCGCGTTCAACCTCGGGTTGAATCCCTTTAAGAGTCTTGCTAAAGCGCGCAAAATGGTTGTAAATCTCAAAGATGTCGCTTACTCTCGAACACTTACGACACTTTAGGAAAAAATTATTTTTTAGAGCCTTGGCGGGACTCATGCTTCTGTGCCTCTCTTTACAATAACCCTCTCTTCTTACTTTCGCTTAATCTCGCGCTTCCCATGGTATCTAGATTTCGCTTTGGGGAAAAGCTGTCAACGTAGTAGTGCAAAGTTGCAAAAGCGGTAACTTTCGCTCTACAACTCGTGGTAGACTAAAATAATTGTTCAATGCATCCGAGTGGGTATGTTTACACTAGCAATGGTCCCTCTTCACACCCAAATGCTGAATCACTTGAGCTAAGTAAGTTCAACCCGGGTTGAATCCCCTTAAGAGTCCAAGGCAAATGGCTGCAAACTTCAAGATGATGTTACTCCAAACAACTTGAGGCTTTGAAACTTCAATGATCCCATGGATTGTGTTATTCTCATGCTAACTCTCACTTTTTTTCTATCTCCTCGGCATTTTCCTATGGCTGCCAGATTTTGCTTGGGGAAAAAAAAATGTCAAATGCAAATAGTAAAGCTGCAAAGTGGCAAACTTTCTGCTCAAGTAAACTGTGTGACCAAACTAAACGGTTCCACAGGTCTGAGGGCAAATGCTATTCTAGGTATGACCCTTCATTCAAATGCACTGAATCACTCTGAGCTATGTTCAACCGGTTGAATCCCTTAAGAGTCTTAAGTGCAAAATGGCTGCAAACTTTAGCATGTTGTTACTCGGATACCGCGAGGCTTAGAAAATTCTCATCAGAGCCTATGGGATTGTGTTGTTCCCCTCTACAATAACCTCTCTCATTTTTTGCTATCTCGGAGGTGTTTTCTTGTGGCGGCAAGATTTTGCTTGGGGAAAAAGTTGTCAAATGCAAGTAGTGCAAAGCTGTAAAGTGGTGCAACTTTCATTCTACAACTTTTATGATGAAACTAACTATTCCAATGCGTCCAAGTGGGTACGTTTACACTAGATATGGTCCTCTTTTGCACCTAAACGTGTTGAATCACTCTGAGCTACGTTCAACCGGTTGAATCCCTTAAGAGGCTAAAGTGCAAAATGGCTACAAACTTTAGCATGACGTTACTCAGACACCATGAGGCTTAGAAACTTCTCATTAGAGCCTATGCGATCATGTTGTGCCCCTCTACAATAACCTCTCTCAGTTTTCACTATCTCGGAGGTGTTATCCTATGGCAGTGAGATTTCGCTTGGGAAAAAAGTTGTCAAATGCAAGTGGTGCAACTTTCATTATGTAACTCATGTGACCAAAATAATTTTTCCAATACATCTGAGTGGGTACATTTACACTAGGATGGTCCTCTTTTTCACCCAAACGCGTCAAATGGCTCTGAGCTACGTTCAACCACTTGAATCCCTTAAGAGTCTGAAGTGCAAAATGGTTGCAAACTTCAACATGACATTACTCGAGCACCGTGAGGCTTAG
>VDFB02199091.1:0-22613 GCA_007258455.2 Sequoia sempervirens | reverse complement strand
ACTCTACTTCTTTTGATAGTTCAGTTTGATGTTTCACTTGACAACTTGGTATTTGCATATATTTATATCTAATATTGCTTTAGTTTTTGACATCTTGTTGTTAGTTTGATAGATGAGGACAATGGTATAATGGTACATTTTGGTGATTTTTGATGCTTACCCACTCCTTTGACCTTTGGAATTGTTTTCAAAAGGGGGAGAAAAGTTGATATTTATAGCTGAGATTGACACTACATTGTACAAAAATAAGTTTTTCTTTATTTATCAGTTTCTTGTTGTATATTGGTTTATTGCTACAGGTTCATATTTTTGCATTCTTTGACATTGGTGATCATATACGTTGTTTGACCTCAATTCCAAAGGAAAAGTTTGTTGACATTGATTTTGGCATTGATTTCAAGGGATGATCATAGGTGGCATGCATTCAAATAATGAGACAATTTTGTTTTTTGTTGAATTTTCAACTTGGCACATTTTAGGTAATACACTATATATACATTTGTGGCATTTATTGAAGGTTTATTGTTATTTGGTTGGTTGCAATGAAATATACATTTCTCTATTTCTAGGTGAGTTTGGTATTGATAAGTCATGGAGGCAGCAATACTTATTGAGGCAACAATACTTGATATAATTGGGGTTTAGATCATGTAATGGTCTTTTGCATTTTTTTGGTTTATACTTCAATACTTGATATATTTGACTTTCAAATTAACACAAGGATTTCACTAGGATTCTTGTTCATTATGAAGTTAGACCACTTTCATAAAAGTAAATAGGGAGGATTGACATATATCATTTTTTTGTTTGGCTAGTGACTTTGAGAAAAAACACCGACATAATAAGTTGTTGCATATCTAAAAGGTAATGATGAAATTTCAACATAATGGTTAGTGGTTTGATAATTGCATTTGAAAAGGCTTACCAAGTTCATTATGACCTAAATATTTTTATTAGATATAAGCAACAAATCATTTTTAACACAACCAGCTTAGGGCTCAAAGAAACTTTCAAAGAGTTGGTTGTATTGTGGCTGCAAAGGATGGGTTTTAGGCAATAGACTTGTGGTTTTAGTTTCTATAGATAAGTCAATCTTCATTGATTAAGTTGCATTGTATTTATCTAAAAATTAGTTGAGTGTTTATTGTCTTTGCATTTGTTAAGGTTGATTTGTGGTTGCATTATGTATGGCTATCAAATTTGATTCAAAGTCTATCATTTCAATCTTGTTCAATTTTTCATACTCTCATTATGTTTTGGTATTGAGCACACATGTAAGTTTATTGTCTAATCTTATGTATATCCTTTTGCTAGGGCAAAGGCTCTCTAAAGGTATTGTTGTTCCTATTTTGTATTGTCTAGGGCATAGTTTTGTTACAAATACATTGTTGTTTGTAAAGTGAAAACTAAAGTTTATTGATTGGATTGGTGTGGAGTATTTTGTGTAGTTTGCATACCTTGATTTAGATGCAATGTAAATAATATACCAGTGTGTATTACATATGTCTAAGGTGCATAGTGTTTATTTCATCAATAATAGTTTAAGTGGCTGGAAATGCTTTGAGTTTGAAAGATGTGCAATGCAATGTAATCAGCAATATGAATAAACTACATAATATAACCATTCTTTTTATGCTATTGTACATCAAGATATTTAACCATTGCTCACTTGATTAAAATTTCAAAGACTTTAATTATGCACATGAGGAGGCAATTAAATTTCGATTGTCAACTTCTATATATGAAATTATCCAATAATCAAGTGTATGTCCATATACAAAAATGGCATCAACGCCAAATCAAACAAAATTTTACAATATGTGGCATATGCCATCTCGGTAACTATTCAATATTTACATGCCAAAATGTCTATCTCATTCTAAACTACTGGTGGATCATCAAAATGGAGCCTCTTTGAAGCACTCGTTGCATCTCTGAAGGTAGCTGCACAAGAAAAGTCAAACCACAATTGAGATTACTTATACTATATAATTTAAAATCGAATAATTAACATCAAAATCAATATACATTAAATTATAATTGAACTCTAAAATTGTAATCTTGATTACCTGAAATATCCGTCTCTTCAAAGGGTCGGGAGTTCTAGAATATGCCCCTCTCAAAGAACCGACCGTCTCATCTTTTGTAATTTCAATCTATATAGTGAACAAAAACATAAAACTCCATCCAAGTTAGCATACAATTGTCGCATAGGAACATATAAATACCAAACACAGCAAAATGAACATATTTTCTTAGGGTGTTTCAACACCTCCTCCCTTGATGTTTCAATCTACTCCTTCGGGTTCCACACGCATCGCTTCTCGTGTTGTGGCCCTTGTCAACAAGGACGATAAATTGCAATACCCATAAAAATGACAAGTACATATGAAACTACCAATCTATGTCGATGTATGTGGTTAATCATCAATATATTCCAAAAATTCTTAATTCAATCAAATTTGAGTTCAATTACCTTGCCCTTATCCAACATTACACTTCCATAGTCTGAACAAGGTTGCACCTCGCCCGCAGAAGGTATTTCCTACAAGAGGAAAAGAAAATAAACATATAAGTTATTATATAATTTCATTTTAATGACAATTCAAAGGACAAGAAAGTATACTATAAATAAATGTAAATGAATGAGTGCAAAAATATATACTGTGTGCGTGTCCAGGCCAAATGAAATGGCCCCTGGCAGGCGACATTATCTCGCCACATTTGCCTCCTCCCCTGACATCAACTCAGTTAAATAGACCATGTAAATAAATATTAGTACATTATACTATCTCTTATTATCATTCATTTAAAAATAAAATGCAAGTTATTATAAATTCAATAACTAAATTTTACCGTATCACGAAGTCCAATGCTGTCCACCTCTCTAGCAAGAGAGGACTCTGTAGGGTGTACTCCACTCCCCTGCGTGTGATCTGCTATAATCACCACATCCTAGATGTCATAATCAGAAGTGTCTAATGGATGCTCAGGGGGCTGTACAATAGGACCCAAGCATATTTTCTGGCACGTATTGCAAATATGTGGCACACAAATATGTGGACCCAAGGAGGATGATGCAGCAAACATCTCCTGAGCCATCACCAACATCACCGTATCGGCTGAGCTACTATAGAAGCATGCGAAACCAAAAGACCACTCAAAGAGTGAATAGCATCGATAGTTCCAGGCGTCGCGATCCCTCGCATAATATCCGGATGGTATACCGAGGTGGCTGAGGAAGGGAGGGAGGGGAACATGTATGTGGTATTACCTAACTCCACTCTTCTCTATCTCTTCAAGCATACCTCCACCAATGCCCTGGAAGGGTCTAATGTCAAAGTAATTGACATGATGCCCTAACACAAACTCAGCATATAATTTTTTTATAAAGTAAAATGGTACATCCAAATTGTTGTTGGGTGGTTTCAAAAAAACCATACACCAACGATCCCAAAAAATTTCTACAATGTCTCTATGAGTGCACCATTTTATAGAAAGTTTTTTTTTATCAACATTAACTGGCAAACCAGTGCAGGGGTTAATAAATAAAGAGGCTATTTGGGCTTTGGTTATTCCAAGATCTTTCACATCATCATAGGACAATACACATGCATAATATTCTCTCATGTTTTCTCGCCACGAATGAAAGGCATTATGTTGCGAGGAGAGGGTTTCTATATTTTTAATTATTTCATTCATTGTGTTTGACATCTAAGATAATCGAGGGACTCTTGTATAAACTTCAGAAATGCCCCTTAATTGTTGCAATTTTTCAGAAATTAATTCTTGAATTGATGGCTGTGGAGGTGGTGGAGGGGGTGCACGTCTTTTCATTGTCGATAGCCATAATGCGATTAAATGAAACAAATCAATCTAATTAAATTAGACAATATAAATGAAAATTTTATAAAAAAAATACCCTAGTTTTTTTAAAATCCAGCAAAAACCTAGTTTTAACAAAAAAAGTATAAACTTCTCTAATTTTTAATCCAAATACATAAAACCTATTTTAAGTCCATCAAACACAAACATTCAATTTTCATCAAAATCCATGCTAAACTCAAATTTTTCATAAAAAATCTATCAAAAAACCCTATTTTGAAAAAAATCAACTAAAATTAAACAAATCTAATTGAAAATTTTATTAGAGCAAATAAAAAATCAAGAATCTAACCTTTTGAAGATGGATTTGCACCAAATCGGATATCTGTATAGTTGAAAATGAGGATGGATGGGTGGGAGGTATTTCATTAGAATTAGATTGGATGGATGTATGGTTAATAGGTAAAGTTTTATGGTACTTAGAAAGTTGAAGAGCCATAGCATGACATCTTTATTTCCTCTCATTTGCACTTCTATTTCTTCTTTTAAAAGTTTTTTGACTTGTGATGGGGTAATCGAGTTGTTCCCCAATGTTGGTATCTTTTCTTATTTTTAAGAAGGAACTAAGGGGACCACTGTTGGTTTGTAGATCACTAAATTCTTATTTTTTGTTCTAAAGACTTGTTTTTATTTCAAAGGCACAAATTTAGTTACATGGTTATCTCTTGGTCTTTTATAGGATGGTAGAGTTGGAAACACACCATACATGCCAAGTGGTCAAGGGAGGATACCCAACTTAGACTAGGGTTCATCCACTACCTGTGGGGTAGGAGGAACAACCATCAAAGTCACTAGAGGTTGAGGAGTCTTAGGGAGGATATTACTACTTGGAATAAATCAACTATACACTTTTCTTTAAAATTTTGATATGACATGAATAAAAAGTCCTCATGAGGCTTTATAGGTTTGACTACTTGAGGCCAAAAGTAATCTAGCAAAAAATTCCATGAAAGGCCAAAGGCTTAAACCCACTATAATAAATAGTATGTATTTTTCCTTCAAATAGGAATTTCACAAATTTGTGAATAACCAATGGGACTACATTCATGGAGCTTAGCCATGTATGACCTAACTTCATATAGAACTAGTCCAACATTGAAATTATGGTAAAGAAAACACCCAACTATTTAGGTCCAACCTTTACTGGGAGAGTTATCAAACCAATTATAGGGAAGCCATAACCATCATGAGCTTTTAATCATGCTTTTGATTGTTCATAATCATCTGCATAAAGTTCATATACATACAATAACTCTTTTTTGATCATATTCACTATGTACATGGGATCAAAGAGTATTCCCCTTTTCGGGTTTCTGCAAACTTGATATAAAGAAGACCATGGGAATATCAGATTTATAGAAGAAGTCAATATATGTAAAAGAAATGTCAAACAAAATATTGGTTTTCCTTTATGATTTTTGAATAATGATGTTTCACAAAGATAGAAGAATCATTATCATCTTCTTCATTATCATTGTTGAACAAGTTTGTTGAATATGAATTGGCAATGGGTATGTAAATATTTGTAAGTATTGATTAGGTGAAAAACCAATTTATTTCCTTTGTCATTAATAGGTCATCCAACTGGATTTGATTAGATTGAGGTCTTGCACTTGGTTATAAATATGCTTACATCTTTCCATATCATGTCGAGCTATACGATGATATTGAAAAAATGTTTTGCAGTTTGTGGTAAGGTTTAATTGTTTCGGGCATATGACTTTAATTGGAGGAAGTTGAATCCTTATTCTTGTTTAACAATTACCTTGTGATCACATGGAGAATCAAACAACTATGAAAATTTCCTATCTCATGGCCTAAATTTATATCTAAAGTTATGTTTACAGTAGTTACTTCTGTCTCAATATTATGAGTAGTTTGACATGAATGTTTATCAAGTAATGAATATTTTGTTTTTCTTTTTAAATGATTGATAGTTGTTTTGAGGCATGACTTATATGATTGACCAATAGGAGTCTATGAAGGGGTACCTTCATACCAACTAATTGATATTCAATAATCATGAAGGGTTATACAAAAAGCGTGTTAAGGATGGATATTTCTTGTTCTTATCTTGAATATTAGGTTGCAGTTACCTATAAACACCCTTTGAATGTCAACATCTTGACTATAGGGAGAATTTCAAATAAAAGTTAGTAATACATTTTCTCTTTTTATTTTCTCTTTAGGTCCTTGATTACAAGAACTAAATTTGTTAATGTAACCCAGGGAGTGATGTAAAACGAAAGTGTTGGAGGAAATCAACTAGGGACGTTGTGTAAAGTGGTGTTTGACAATGAACAAAAAAGCCAGTAAAGGCCATATGTATTGAAGATCTAGAAAGAGTTTCACTATGAGTGAATCTTCAAAAATAAAGAATCTCTACACACAAGGTAGTAAAACTAACAAATGGTTATTAGAATATTTTTTTTACCATTTATTACCAAAGCGAGGTATTTCATTTTGTAGTATAGGTGTATTTAAAATAGTAGTATTAATGAGCTATGTAAGAATTATTTTGGATGTTTTACTATTGGTTTGATTTTTGGTTTAGGGTGCAGAATTTGTTGTTGCTCCGACAATGTCATGCTGCTTTAAAAGTTGATTTATCTGTTAGGCCACATGTTGTGAGGAGTTTTTTAAGTATGGTGAACCAAGTATGGAGAATGGTGGGATATTATATTTCATGTTGAGAATGATGAATATGGAGGTGTTATAGGTGAAGGGACAAAACTATTATAATTTCCACTAGAAATTCCTAAGCTTGATTTTAAACCATTGTTATATTCCATCATTGATGCTATGATTGGAGGTGTAAAGTTGGGAATAGAAGGCATTATTGTGGGAGAGGAAACTTATTTTCCAAAAGGATTTTGAGCATTAGTCAAAATTTTTGTGAAACTAGCTACCAAAGGAATATTAGAATCTACTATATTAGCTAGGCTACGTAACACTTCTATCCCTTCCTAATCATTTACCAACTTCCCAATGCTATCCAAAAGAGGGATTGCTTCTCCATCCAAAGGTTCAATGCTTAAGAATTGTTGAATTCATTGTAGGTCTTTATCCAATTATCCTAGATTATCATTGGGGACCTTAGAAATAACATATGCCAAGTCCACATAAATGTTAGGTTACAAAAAAGACATGGGTAATGTAGGACTAGGGAGGGAATATAAGATGGATTGGGTAGACATAATGCGTTGAGTGAAAGAGTTATAAGAATCAAGCTCAACATTGGCTATGATTGCAACATAGGAAGCCATAAGTCTACAACTACATCTCACATGGGTATTAGTGAAGTGACACAAGGTCATGAAGCTCATAAATTTTCTACAAGATTCAAAACAATTTAATGCTCATACAATGAAGGGAAAACACAAAATAGTCACAAAAACTAAAATAATCTGCACACACAAAACCCAAAACAACATAAGAATCATAGAGATAGAACTATGATCCAAATCTTTGTCAAAACTGATTGGACAGGGAATTGGCACCCTAGACTGATGAGGTTGATTTTTGTTAAATTTAAAATCTAAAAATGAGATATAGTATGTGAGGATCCTAATTGAAGATGTTTAGGTCTGCCAATAGGAATACTTTTAGAAATGCACAAAATTTTAATTTTATATACATGCAGCCATAATGCCTAATTAAATATAAAAACAAATCAATCTAATTAAAATCAGACAATATAAATGAAAATAGTATAAAAATACTCTAGTTTTTTTTAAAAATCCAACAAAAACTCTAGTTTTTAACAAAAATCTATAAAATTCTCTAATTTTTAATCCAAATACATAAAAAACACTATTTTTAAGTGAAAATCCATTGCAAACATTCAATTTTCATCAAAATCCATGCTAAACTCAAATTTTTCATAAAAAATCTATCAAAAAACCCTATTTTGAAAAAAATCAACTAAAATTAAACAAATCTAATTGAAAATTTGATTAGAGCAAATAAAAAATCAAGAATCTAACCTTTTGCAGATGGATTTGCACCAAATCGGATATTTGATTTGCGGAATCAACTTTCCACTGTGCGCCCGCCGCGGTTAAGCAAATGTCGAATGAAAATGAGTTTTATAGGGCAATGAAGTATATGTCTAAAAGTGGATATCGATTTGAGTTCGAATATCCGTTTTGAAATCCTAGGTTTAGGCTTTGCTTGAGTACTCACAGGAGCCCATAAAGATCAACTTCGACATTTTTTAGGTGTTTTGAGTGAAACAAGTATTTTTTTTTTTCTCATTGCACTTTTTGCTTTGCAGTCTACATACCTTTCGGTTACAAGTTTACAAATGCTTGGAAGGATGAAGAAGTTGAGTTGGGTGGTATGCTTTAAGCTTATTTCCAAGACAAAAAGTCTTGCATATGAAGGAAATAAGATAGCCAAGGTAAGCACGAGTAACTATTAGAAATATTGAAAAATATTTTGAAGCTAAAGAGAACACTCAAAGATTTTAGAATGGTTATCCTAGGGTGTTTCTTCTGCCCCATTCCCATAATGTCTATTACTTTTTCATGAAGTATTTTATGTTAGAGGTCCACTTTTAGTCGATGCATGGTTATCATTTTCCAATCCTTAACCATATCAGGCACTTGCAAAAAATAAACTTACCCTTTTTCCTCCTCTCCTCTCCAAAACAAATCCTTACCAATGGTTCTAACTTTCCTTTATACCAGGGCTTGATTAGAGCCATATGCAAGAAAATTATTGCTACCACCCCACAAAGAAATGATTTCCATAACCTGATTGAGAAACTAACCTCTAAAATTTCTATGAAAATTGGACTAATTGAAAGTTGACCCCACTCCCCTATCAAGTATATTGGAAATTGGATTGCATCAAATGGTTGCCATTAATGTCAAAAAAAATTCATTGATGTCAACATTGTATTGAATAAATGAGATGGTTACCGAAATCTATTTCCTATCGAAGATGACCATTATATGTAGTTTGGTATGCTGGCTGGTCCAATGTGTTGATTTCTAGGTCTAGTTTCTACTGTGAGACAAGCTATGATTCTAATATTCGAAGATTTTGGCTGACTTAAGTAGCATGTGCAAAATATTATGTGGAATAATGATGTTTTATGGATGTTCTGGCCAACATAAGAAATGTGTTAACCTTATATGATGCCAACCTAATTGATAAATAAAATCTACATTCATATATATAGACATACATACATACATACATACACACACACATATATGAGACTTTATGGAAAAGAAGGATATAGATAGATAAAGAGATAGAAAGAAAGAGAAACAGAGAGTGCAATAGAGCAAAGTAAGCATAGAAGGAAAAGACAGTAAAGTGTATGTGAATTAGCTAAAGATCATAATAGAATTATATAGAGCTTCATTTGGAGCTGAACTCAACATATTAAAGGTGTAATCCATCAGTTCACACTTTTGGTAGTAAGCCATAACCCTTGTATTTTGGTAGTTAGCCATCTTTTGTATCTCTGGGTTGTATCCCTATAGACAGTGAGTCCTTATCTTGGATAGTGAGTCCTCATTTTAGGTAGTGAGCCTTATTTCAAGTAGTGAGCCTTTTTGTAATTGGTTTTGATATTCACTATAGTGTGAGTTAATCCTCATCATGGTTTTTCCCTCATTGCCCGTTTCCCATGTAAATCTGGTGTTATTATGTTTATGTGATGACTTTTAGTTTTACACTTAATGTTTAATCAATTAAGCAACATCAAGATCTTGTCCCAATAAATGATTAAAGTATTTTGTTTGGTGACAACTGATTCACCCCCCCTCAGTTTTCCTATTCAACAATTGATATCGAAGCTTTGTACTTTGGAATAAGTTTAACATATTGAAGGATACCTTGGCATGTTGAACTAAATGGTGAAGGGAACTAACTTGGATGAAGAATTAAGAAAAGAAAATTTCAAGCAAGCAAATGAATGCATTCAAAAACTAAGGAATCAAATCCAGAAGTTCAAGTTGAAACATAAAGAAGTTAACCAGGAACTAAAGGAAGCAAAGGAAACTATTAAAATGTAATAACCCTCCTGTTTGCTAGATGAACTCATTAGTTTATATGCTTTGATTTGATAATTTGATACTGTGATGGTACTATTATTGTTTGATTTGGATAGTTAGACTTTTGAGGATGATGTTATTCCATTTGAGGACATGGTTATTGATATGACATTGTGGTTTGGTGATGATAGTTAACTCTGAAATATATTATGATGCAGTGATTTAGTAAATGATGTTATGATATGATCTATTAGTTTAGAAATGCTATATCATCATGTATATTATAATGGTTAGAATAGATGTGATGAAAGGACAGTGTAGCACCACTCGTTCGCGAGTGCGCTGTTATGCTGCAATTCCTTCTCACAATGTAATGCTTTGATTATATATATATATATATGTACATGTATACGACCTTGTTTGGATGTAGGGATTGTAGGTACAGAGCCTCGATTCCACCTGCTTCGGCAGGATAGGATGAGCATCAATAACCCAACGATATAATGTTGAAACAAAGATGACAAGGAAGTCACCCCGTCCCATGTTGTCAAACCATTCTGATTGAATGGTATTGTGTGTTTTGTGGTTGTCATTTCAATAATTTATTACTATGTTTTGTGTAGTGTCTTGTTCATATGTTATTTACGTTGGTATTTTATAAGTTGTGATTTATTTAATTAAATGGTGACAATAAATGTTTATATTTGTGTGGGATTAATCTGTATTCAAATATTTAAAAAGTTATATTTTAAAAAGTCATGTGTTTTATTAAATGCTAATTAAATACTAAATTGTGTTTTGTTATTTTAATTAAATTATCTTGTTGAGGATAATTATTAAATAAATTATTTAAACAAATTAAATTTTGTGCTTTGCAAGTAAAGTTGTAAAATCAGAATTAAAACAAAAAAAGTATTGTGAAATGGAAAAATAAATAAATAAAAGAACATAAAAGATAAAAGGATGAATGAGAATTAAGTTTTGACTGAAAAGCTTGATTTAAAATAAATAATTTCTTTTATTTTGGATTTTTAGAGCTTTTGGAAAGAAAGGGCAATATCTTTTATTTAATTGAAAATTTTTGTGAGTTTTACACACACAGGAAGAATTGGAACAAAAGTTGCAAAAATAAAAATATGGCTTTGAATGTTGAGATCTTCTGAAGTTTTCTAGGAAGGGATTTGTCATTCTATTGCTTCATGTTTCTGGAGAGGGTTTTTGAGTAGATTATTAGAATTGTTTTTTGAACACGGTTTTCTAGAGAGGAGATTTCGAAAAAGGAATGAGAAGCTCTTCGTAGAGGTCATTAGGATCAAGTAAGAATCATCAGATTCTCAAATAGCGCAGGACTCCAAGTTCCATTTGTTTCTTCTCCTTCTACTTTCTATTTCAAAAGAAAATAAATAAATCACTAGCTCTTCCTTGAAGGAAATTCTTTTTAGAAAATAGTTTGAATTGCAAACAAAACATAAAGTTAGGCTGTCAAATCTTTGTTTGAGATTACCCAATTTCTTTATTTTTGTCATGGAATAGACCAATCTACCTTCCTTATAAATGTTATTGAGGTGTATATATATATACGAATGTATATATGTTATAATCTGTATATTTCAAGAATTGTTTTGTCTGAATCTATAAAGAAATAGTTTTCTCAGTTGTTTGAAAGATTAAAATATATTTAGAGAAGTGCATATACACAAAAATATATATATAAATATAAATATTCATATACACAACAATGATATTATGTTATGTGTTTATTTATTTTTTATTCTGCCTATAAGCTCTTCTGTTGAGGTTTTCTAGAATATATATATATATATATATATATTTTGTTTACATCTAAATTTTATATCAAACTGTGTGTGGAAATAAAAAAAAATTGAGGCCAAATTCATGTCCATTGGTTGGATGTTCTATTTTTTTTAAAAAATAATAATATGAAAAAAAGATATAAATTATAAAATAATTTTTTTGTTTTAATTAGGTAGGGAGGGACAGCACTAGCTGTACCCTCCCCATGCCCTGCACAGTCAAAAGGGACTGCACACAATAGTCAATATGATTGTTGTGCGCAGTACATGTATTTGCCATAAGGCCTTTTTGGAATTCGCTGTTTTTGGTTTGTATATATATATATATTTATTGTGGTTTTTTTATGGATATTAATATATATATATATGGTTTTTTTTTATGGATATTAATATATATATATATGGTTTTTTTATGGATATATATATATATTTGGGAATTTTGAAACACATTTATTTATATATATATATTTAAAATATATATTGGGTTAATTTTAGTGTGAAAATGATGTAGGTGAATTATTGTGTATAAAAGCAATTTTTTTTTATAGGAATTGGTATTCTCTTATTAAAATTTATTGTTGAATTAATTAAAGGAAAACACAGGAATTGGAATGTAATTTATATGAGTTATATTAACATTATGCGAATGTTCTTATGTTTTCTAATTATAAATATGTTTGATCTTTTTGTCGCCTTGAGTTATCGTTTGAATTTTGTGATGTGGGAACCATGTTGTATTTATGAACTCGATTATAGTTGTAGTGATCCTTAGTATTCCAGAGGTGTGTGTTTTGTTGAATATTTATTTTCATTTTATGTACTACGAGATTGCAAGGAAATAATTTTTTTTTTAATGTTTTGGAAGGGTTGTACGAGATAGTTGAGTTTTCTGATTATGGGTTATCGCGAGATGGGTAATGCCTCACATGTTTTTGTTTTGAGTTATATTCTTTATTCTTTACAGTACAACCCTTGCCTTGTTTTGGTTTATGTTAGGGGTCTTAGGGAGAGTGGCTCTTCGTGGGGGTCGGTGCCTCGAAAGGAGGAAGAGCTCAGGTTAACCCACGTAAGAGTAGTATAACAAGTGATAACCTAAAAATAGAACTTAGGGGGATGGGTAGTAAAACACACAAGATAATAAATATTGAATACCTCATTTATGCATTAGGGCTATCATCGACTAATGATAGACTAAGAAGGTCGTGGTTGGAAAAGTCATAACCTCATCCTCATGAGAGGTTATCGGCTCTGCATGAGCTACCCTATGGTGTCGGCGCCTCAAGTAGGAGGAAGGGCCAGGAGATCCATAGATGGGGGCCGATGCCTCAAGTTGGAGGAAGGGCCAGGATAACCCATGAGAGCTATGCGATGACACTCTCCACTAGACACCCGTATGTCTTGTTTCTTGTTGGCCTCTAGAATTGTATTCTAAATGTTGTTTCAGATCCTTTGAAAATGATATATGAATGTTCTTTGGTGACTTGTTTAATGGTTGTTGCTTTGGTTAATTGTGATGAGTTTCATAGCTTTATCTTATTATGTTCACTCGTGAAGGTTGTTGATTGTCATTGTAATCCTTGATGTTGTATTCGAGTTTTGTACTATGTTGTTCTATTGGAGTTAGTATTGACATTCATGGTCATGATAACTTCCTTGTCACCTCTGAGCACAGGGGGTGAGTTAATTATAACTCACATGGTTGGGTGGAACGTGCTCCGCACCCGTTGGGTTCCCCATCAGCATTCTATCTCCTCAGCATTCTTTAGTTGGAGTTTGTACCAGAGGTTCACTTTGTAATTCAGATGTTATTGTACTTTGTAGCATCCCATATTTATGGGAAAGTTATTGTAATTCATTTATTAGATCATGTAATGTATTGTTTAAATGATGATGTAATAGTTAGGATTCCTTTGTAGCATTATTGTAAGAGATTCTTTATGATTGTAATATGTGACGTAGTGATACCTTCACTCTTGGTTCATGGATGTACTTTTATTCATGGTTATTATAATATTAATAGATAAGTTTTTTATCTTTATCTTATACTTTTGTTGTTTGTTGTTTGCGATGTAACCTCGTGTGCCCCAGGAACTAAGTGTGATAATGTAATGTAATGTGCAATGTGTTTATATATGGTTTAATGTTTATTGCATGTTTAATTGTATTGTTTAAAAAAAAAATTGGTTGCTATGTTTGTTCTCTGGGGTTTGCATGACGGCCATTACATAAAATATAAGAATGAAACTTGAAGAAATAAATAGGGTGGAAGAAAATATAAAATTGGAAATTGAACAAGGCAAGGTAGAGGAAGGATGCTTAAAAGAAATTATCAATCAAAAGATAAGCTTGAACAAGAGTAGTAACCCTTAAAGCTGATTTGGAAAAAGTGAAAGCCCATGAAGAAAGGTTCAAGACAAGCTCTACAATGCTTGATGAGTTGATTTCATCTTAGAAACCTGCAAAGGATAAATGTGGTCTAGGACTTGAAGAAGGACAAAGCACTAAACCATTTCTCAACAAAACAAATAATCAAAGGAAATTTCAAGGAAATACTTATCAAGGAAATAATCAAAGGATCAATACTAGAAGGATACCCATCTGAAAACCTAATGCTCAAAGGTACTCATCTTTTAATGGCTCTTGTTTCTCATACAATAAATTTGGACATAAAGCAATAAAATTCAAAAGTAGGATGAACCAGAATAGAATGAGACAAAATGCTAGATTCTTTGCTGGAAAATGTTATGTGTACATCAAGTTTGGACATAGAGCTACCGAATGTAGAAAAAAATGATGATAAAAAAAAGAATTCAATCCTTTCAAGGCTATTGTTACACATGCAATATCTTTGGACACAAGGATAATTAGTGCAGGATAAAGACAAAATCAAACTCATTTGATCTTGGACATGTTATCTGCTACATTTGCAAAAAATCATGACATATCTCAAGAGTTTGCAAGAGCAAAGTTGGGAAAGAAAGCTAATCTAGAACAAAAGAACAAGCCTATGAACAAAGTGGATCCTAAAGAAGCAAGGAAAGAAATGACAAAAATTTGGAGAAAGAAGGAAGAACCTAAGAACAAGGATGAATAAAATAACCCTATATTTGCATCTGGTGCAAATACCTCTTCTAAGGACTAAACTTGTAATGGTTTTAGGGGGAGTAGTCATAGAAAAATCTAGAAAACCCCTTGATATATGAGGCATCATATGATGAAACTTGGATATGTGATGTGAATCTCTATTTTGAAGGCATTGAAGAAAATTCCAGCAAAAAAGATGCAAATTAGGAAATTTGTGGAGCCCTTCTTGGTTTACAATGTTCCTCAAAATTGATCTAGCAAAAAATTAGCAGAGAAGGAGGTACTGACATAGTGAAGTAAAGATGATTTCATAAGCAATAAATTAACCTTTATGATGAAACCCTAAAAGTGACAAGTTAAATAAGGATGATTGATTGATCATTTTTTCACATTATGAATTGAACAAGCTGAGTAAAATGTAGTTGGGAAATAAGGAGTTAGGGTTATTGGCAAGCGAAAGTACAAAGAACAAGATATAAACAATGGAGTCAAAAGAAATGGTGGTATTTAATCCATGCAACAATGAACAATAGAAATCAAGTTACAAATCGATGAATTTAATCATGAAAAGATTTGAAATCTTGAGGCTTCCCTTTTAGTTGAGCAAATGAAAATGGTCAAGAATTTAGGGCACAAGGGTTTAGATATTTGGAGAAGATTTTCATATTTTTCAAATGTATACATTGTTCAATTTGTTTTAAGTAGAATTCAAGGTGATTAGATGATCTTCAAAAAACCTTATGAGATCACAAAGGAAGAAATTGCAGCAATAACAAGACTATGCAATAATGGACCCATTCTAGGGTAAACCCACAAAAGTGGTTTACAATTTGAGTGAGGAAGGAAAATTGGCAAAAAATGACCCCATGCAAAAAAAATTAGTTTTAGGGGTTCAAACAAACTTGTAGGTTCAAGTGAACCCATTAAATACTGGCCCCACATTTCTCACCCAAAAATAAAAGAAAATGCAAAAGGAAAGGGGGTTTGCTTGAACTAGGGTTTGAGCGAACCCCCCTTTGCCCTCATTCTCCCCCTCAAGCACTTTGAAAGTCCATATTTTTATGCTTCGAAGCTCAGGTTGAGGATGAAAATGGAGACTTCACAAACCAACTGGAATCAGGTATCCTTGAAATGAGCTATCCAACGACTATAATTTTAATATGTTTTGGTTTTATTATGTATTTATTTTTTTAGTTTTATTAAACATAGGTTTTTCACCAAAACTTAAGCTCTCTGTTCTGCACATGTGGGAAAATAGTGAGATTATAAGAAAAAAATGAAAAATATGAGTGCACTGATATTGAGTCCTCGATCCAACAAAAATAATGAATTTTGATGCATGCAAAAAAAGTTAAATGTTATACTATTGCACTAATGTCTGAATTGTAATTGGTTTGACTTTGAAACTTGATTAAAGAAAAAAATATTCAATTAAAACTATCTAACCAAGTGGAAGGACTAGATATCAGAGTTACAAATCTAAATTCAAAAGAATTAGAATTTTATCCTTCATGGAAAAAAAGTTATATGTTATATGATGAGTGTCACTTTTTAAAAATGTTGTTTTCTGAAAAAAAACTAGTTTTCGAGGGAGATGGAAAAAGAAGTGCATTCTGATTCCAAAAAAAATGAAAAAACATATTTAGAATCTGAAGAATTTTTTTTACAAAACTCTAGTTTGCATCATCTTCAAATTCCTCACAGTTTAGCCGCTATAGGTGCCCAAAAGTGAAGATTTAGTTAAAAAAATTATTTCAATGCCCAGTTTGGCAAAAAATTGTAAACCACTATTGTGGGATCACCCTCCAATAAAGAAGTCTGTAAAGAAAAAAGAGGTCAAAGCCTTAACTAGGGTAAAAGGAGATCAAAGGGAACTTATAATTCATAATATAATCAACCTTGTGATAAGGTATGTGACATATGGCATTTCATATAAGATTTATTTAAGAAATAGGGAATGCTCTACTTCTGCAATTGTTGTTTATGTTACACATCCAATGGTTGAAAAGAATGAGAATTTTGATATGTGTGAGTTATTGAGGAATCAATTAATGAAGAATATAACTATGACAAAGAATGACAATTACCCTTTTCATTTTGGATCTCTAGTTATATGTTTGATGATGTATTTTCTGAAATTGTTACCAAAATCTTTGAATATTAGAATCATAGCTTGGCTAACTTAGCATGTGCAATATATTATGTGGACTAATGATATTTTATGGAT
Organism: Sequoia sempervirens; assembly: GCA_007258455.2. NCBI lineage: Eukaryota > Viridiplantae > Streptophyta > Pinopsida > Cupressales > Cupressaceae > Sequoia > Sequoia sempervirens. Next base: position 5,592 of record VDFB02199091.1, on the reverse strand, counting down.
GTTCTAGCTGACATAAGAAATGTGTTAACCTTATATGATGCTGACCTAATTGATAAATAAAATATACATATATATATATGAGACTATATGGAAAAGAGGAAGGATATAGACAAATAGAGAGATAGAAAGAAAGAGAAAGAGAGAATGCAAAAAAGTAGAGTAAGTGAAGCAGGAAAGATAGTAAAGTGTATGTGCATTAGCCAAAGATCAGAAAAAAATTATATAGAGCTTCATTTAGAACCGAACTCAACACATTGAAGGTGTAATCCATCAGTTCACACTTTTGGTAGTAAGCCATAACTCTTGTATTTTGGTAGTTAGCCATCTTTTGTATCTTTGGGTTGTAGCCCTATGGACATTGATTCCAGATAGTGAGTCCTTATCTTAGATAATGAGTCCTTATTTTGGACAGTGAGTCCTTATTTCAGGCAATGAGCCTTATTTGAGTTAGTGAGCCTTTTTGTAATCAGTTTTGATATTCTCTATAGTGTGAGTTAATCCTCACTGTGGTTTTTCCCTCATTGGGTTATCCACGTAATTCTAGTGTTACTGTATTTATGTGATGAATTTCAATTTTGTACTTAATGTTTAATCAATTAAGTAGTATCAAGATCTTGTCTTGGTAAATGATTAAAGTATCTTGTTTGGTGGCAACTGATTCATCCCCCCTCTTAGTTGTCCTATTCAACAAAAGAACCTATTAACCATTCCCTTAATGTTGTGGGCCCCTCATGGTCAACACTCCTTAAAATAACCCCTAAAAAACTTAGTGCTTTTTTGCCTCTCTTCTATTGCTAATAAGAAAAGAAATCTATTGATTCATGAACTGGGTGCTGACCCTAATACTGTAACAATTTCATATGATAATGAGAATAGCCTTATATGTGGGTCTACTACCCTGATGGGTCGTATATCTACTCATCTAGATTTGGATGTGTCCAAGGGGTCGGATAATAGAAAAAAATAAAAAAGCTCATATGAAAAGAACTTAGAAGAGCCTTTGGAAAGTAAAAAAGTGAAGAAGGTTTTTAGGGAGGAAGAGGCTTCCTCCTCTGGAGGATATGTTTTTGATAGTTTGGGTGAAGCTAGGTCCCTTGAGGAAGAGGTTTCGGGGTTAAAGGACATGGAAGATTCGAGTCAAGAGGAGAAGGAAGGACTTAACTAGTAGAAGGATGTGCAAGATGTGTAGGAGGATACTGGTATGGCTGAGGAAAAAAGAATGGAGCTACTACTAATTTAGAGGACATGGATATTAATGCACAGTGACTGCTGGTAATGAAGAATGCTTGAAAGATAAACATAGAGATATGAAGAAAACAAGAATGGAAAGGCTAGAAGAAAGGATGGAGCTTCTTGAGAAAAATGATGTAGAAAGAAGATAATTCCAATAGGTTTTAGGTTCTTGAGAATGTTGTGTTGAGCATGTGTAAGGTTATGGACACCGTGATGAAAAGAGTTGTAATGGATACTATCTTGGGACAGGGTAAAATCAAGAAACAACAGAGAAAAAAAGATAACATGGACGATGCTTTAATTTATCTGGAAAGATGGAGATCAAAGATAGCCTTGAAGATTCGATGGAGGACTCTAAGAAGGCTTAGAGCCTTATTGAGGATGCTTAATCCTCGGTTTTAGGTTTTTTTGCTTTCTAATGCTTGTTGTTAGATGGTTTTTTGGCTCTCTTGTTAGGCCTTTTTGTGGTAAAGGCTTGATATGCCCAAACTATATAATTTTAAGGTTTATTTTTGTTTTGAGCATTGTGACCTTGTTGGGTACTCTTTATAGGTTATGCTTATATAACCTTATCTTGTGGATCAAAGATTATATGGACTAGCTAAATCTTTATTGGATCCTTGATAGGTTAATATATTTTGATGTAGTTGGGTATGTGTAGGATCATCATGGAAAAAATAGGCCCTTAGAGTGGCACAAAAAAAAACAGGAGTTAACAGAGTTGGCGTAAAAATTTGAATAAGTTATCTATATTATTTAAAAATATGTAGAATAGAATCTATAGCAAATTCAATTTAATTTCTAAAACTACTAGGTTTATTTTAAAAAAGAAACAAATCTATTTGGTAAAAATTTGAAATTCAATGTAGTAGTACTTAAATTTGAGGGAGAAAAAAATAAGTAGAAACGTCTATCATTACCCTAATCTATTAAAATGATAATATTTTTTTTATAAGATTTTAAAAATAAATGTAAAGGACTGGGTAATGCGGATGTGATACATATTTTTTTTGTAATTTGTTTTCCAAGTAAATAATTAATTATGAATTTTTTATTACAACTTTTAAAATATAAAACTCATATGTCGACCACCTTAACTTGGTCAAAACTTCATGAAGTTCAATTTTTCTTTTTTTTTAATCCTATAGTATGTGAACCATAGTATGTGACACATGTTTCATATTCAAATGTGATACCATTTAGAAGGTATAGATTTTTTTAAAAAAACCCATCAATCAGGACTTTAGTCATAGTTCAAATAGAAAATGAATAATAATTATTTATTAAATTCAAAGTAAAGCATTATTTATATTGGTGGAAATCTGAGAATCTCCTTTAAAAACCCTTTTCATCTCATCAATTTTGGGTGAAAAAAAGTCATCGACCACATACCTACAAATACCCATTATATTGCCACTTTTTGGCCATCATGATCTGCACATACCTGGTTGGTATAGGTTGAAGTTGGTTTTTGGTTGGTTGGGTGTGGGGAAGTGGCTCTTCTTTTGTTCTGCTTTCCCCTCTGTTTTGTTGTTTTGTCTAGTTGTTTCTTTGGATTGTTTTGCTACTTTTGTAAGGGATTAGGGCCCTTTCCCTACTTAATCAATCAAAACATCCATTCAAAGCATCACATTAAACTTGGAGTAATGGAAAGTAGTTCAATTAAAGCATGTATCACAACACATAACAAAAGAACAATAGATTTACATGGAAAACCCTTGAAAGGGAAAAACCACAATGAGGATTAGCTCACAATATGATATAACTAGTTACAATTTAGATTACAAAAAGGTGGACTCACTATCCAGAAAAGAAATAATGACTCACTACCAGTGACTCACTGCTAAGGGCTCACCGCTTAGAATAGAAAGAGATAGAAGAAAGGGTGGCTCACTACCAAGGGCTCACCACCTAGAATAGAAAGCAGGGGAAAATTTAGTGGCGAATAATTGTCAAATTTCTCGCACCCAACAGGGTGTCCAAATCACCTGAATTTTATGAACTATAGGTCCAATGCATGTCCATTCGCCAATGAGATTTTTATGAGGCATATTTAAGCAACAAATTCACCATTGTCAAACTACGCATTTCAATTGGACCAACTAATATTTTTTCCTAGAATCCCAAAAGCATTTAATAAAATACCTACATATTCACCAATACTATTAAAACAACATTGTATTAGGACCCATTTCGCCAATTAAAATTTACAAATAGTTGCTTGTGAAGACCCATTTCACTAATTAAAATTTATAAATAGTCGCTCATGAGGACCTATTTCACCAATAACATTAAAAAATAATTACATTTGAGGACACATTTCACCTTGAAAATTACAACGTATCATTGTATAAGCATGCGAGATTCACCAAATTTTTAATATACCATTTAAAAATCCTACAAAATTCACCAAATATGGAATCATGGATTGATATAAATACAATTGAAAGTGTCATTTATTCTTACACATTTTGTTTGGTTATGAGGTTCTACTTCTCCATTCAAAAGTTAGCAAAAATCGAAAATGTAGACTTAAAAGGTGAGTGATCATTTCTTCATAGTGTTATTAGTTATAATAATAAGTTTTCTTTATCTCTTTTCAATTCTTGCTTCAACAAAGTGAACCTTAGAAGTCAGAACCAAACTCTGAAGTTTCAAAGTTTTCAAAACCTTTGACCCACCAAGTAGAAAGATGACCAAGAAAGACTTGCAACTCAACAAAGTGAACCATCAACCAAGTCGAGGAATTGCGAAGTTATGGAAATTTAGAACTCCATGACAAGGTTATATAACTATGAGGACTAGCAACTAAGTTTAGGAAAGGCCAAATATTTTATATTGTATTCCATGGTATTGAATTTGATATGTGATTTTGCACCATATTTAAACAACAACACTTATCACACTACTTATAAATTCCTATTGCATTTCCATTCACACAATCTTTGATAAATCACTAAAAGGAATATTATTAATCCATTCCTTGAACATAAATAAATACAATTGAAAGTGTCATTTATTCGAAAGTCAGCCAAAGCCAAAAATGTAGACTTAAAGGTGAGTGATCATTTCTTCATAGTGTTATTAGTTATAATAATAAATTTTATTTATCTCTTTTCCATTCTTGCTTCAGCCTTAAAGATGATATTAAGTAGGGAATTGGATCTATATTATTTTTCTCAGTCATTAAACAAGAAGACATTTTTTCCAGTTTTTATTTGAAGCGAGAGATGAATATGTTGAGTGAATTAGAGATCAATATGTCGAGTGAATCGAGCAACAAGGTAAGGCTCCTGCCTCTCCTCAGGGTGGTGAAGAGACTGGAAGGCCATCAAAACACAAAAAACTTAGAAGTGCCATATAGTCTTACTTTGGAATTTTCAAATCTTCTGATCCATTAGGTCAAGATGGAGCTACATCATCAACTCTTGCACCAAATATTGGTAGCATTCCCAATACCTCACCACCACTGGAAGGTCAAGTTAAGATTGCCATTGATTTAAATCAAAATGTATCAAATCAGGATAGCAATATCGCATAATATGTTCCAAGTGATACCCTAGGCTCGGTTAGCTAGAATGAGATAATTTACTTGGATGAGGATGATGATGTTGGTAGCAAGAAAATGAAAAATAAACCAAAAAGGGGGTGTGAGTGGGAAATGACAAGGATTTTTCAACTTGGTTGGTTGTTAAAGTACCCATTCATTGAACTAGTGGGGAAATCAAATGATATTGAAAATGCAAAATTTTCTAGATGTACGATTTGTACTTGGAAATGTGGAAGAGACAAGACGTTGTAGCTAAAGATTGATACTATAGAAAAGCATATTGGTAAAGTTTATGAAAAACAAATCATACAAGGAAATGAACAATCAATCATATCATGGAAATCAAAGGAATAATATCTTCATGTTAGGTATGTTGTGGATTATGAAGTGCATCACCAAAAAAGTGTCAAAGCTTGGTGCATGTAAAGGTACACTTGATGCTGAATTTGGGAAAGCAATGGAAGCAACAAATTTGTCAAAAATTGTTTAGATGACTATTGTTTTCATATTTTGTACAGAGGGCATCCTATGACAGACTACCCAGAATATTCTGGTTTATTATCTTATTTGAATGTTCCTCACTATCCCTACTCACATTGGTTAGTAAACACTAGATGGGAATGGGAAAAATGTCTTACTACAATGGAAAAGGAAGATTTAAAGGTGAAGTAAAAGAGTCAAATTTCATTGCATTATCTTTAGATGAAGTTATTGCGGTAGACAATACTTTTTGGGTCTATATGCATTTGTATACTATACAACAACATCTTCACCTTGAGCTCATCTTCTCTATATTCATAAAATGAAGG
>VDFB02199090.1:0-20712 GCA_007258455.2 Sequoia sempervirens | reverse complement strand
TCGAATTGAAGTTTTAAAATTAAACTTCACCACAATCAATGGAAAGCTCTGTATTTTGTTAGTAATTGACAATATCTAATTTTCAACTACTGCAACTGTGATAGATTGTCGAAAGAATCAAGCAGGCTATTTAAACCTTTACAGTCTTCTATGTTCGAATGTTATATAAGCCTTTAAACTTCCTATCATGATCAAGTGCTACAACAGAGACAGATTAATAAAGAAATCAGAGAGATTACTAAAACCTTTAAACTTCCTATTATGTTCAAGCACCGCAGCTTAGACAGCAGGGTATTTCCAGATTCAAGACATTTACTTATTACTGAGGAAGAGAAGACAGAAGAATCATTATTCTGTCACGATAATGAAAAGTTAGCGACTGGGTTTGGCTTGTTAATCATGTCCCTCAAATGGCTATTAGAGTTGTTAAGAACCTCCGGGCATGTTCTGACAACCACGTTGCATTCTTGTTTATCTTCTAATTTGTTGCAAGAGATATTGTTCAGAAAGATGTGAACCACTTCCATCGTTTATACTGGTTTGATATTATTATGAATAATAATGGTGATGCTAAATGAAACAAACTGAGAAATAGAATTGCACTATGATATTGTGCACTGGTTGCAGTCATGCATGCAAAATGCATAAACAAAGTCATGGTACGTGAACTATTTGACAAAACTCCTCAAGGAAAAATCATAGATTGGTACAATAATTATATGAGTCACAAGAGTCTCACTAGCTGATGGTTAAATCCCTTATGCCAAAAATAAACCATAGGCATTTCCTACAATAGGAGAACAAAAGTTCAAGAGGGCCAGCAAATCAACTTACAATCAGAAGTCATGGCTGAAGATATCTCGTGTGATGATGCTTGATAGGCCAAGATATATATATGAGAGGGAAAGATGATGAAGTTTACGCAAGAATACATATAGAAGCCTTGACAAGAGGCGCAAAAGCTCTGTGGCGTGAGTAGTTGCCTATACAAAAATATTTTCAAATACTTCGCCTGTCTCAGTGAGATGATTTCTTAAGGGCCCATAAAATGGCCTAAAGAAAGAGGTTCATAGAGATGGTCTCAAAGGCTCACATACTCGATTTAAATTAACATAATAGTCACTGATTTTAAACTTTGAAGAGAATATACAAAAAGTAATAAAATAGCATCCATTTAAGAATCGATATATGAGGAACACCACTTAATTGACAGGTAAGTTCATTTAATGAGATATGTAGTAGTCTGAATTCGATGGAGCTAGCGTCCAAAAAACACCACAAGTACTCGTTCCCTTTTAAATTCTGAGATACAAAATCTAGCGTTTTTGTCTCTAGGACTCCATCAATGACTTTCGTAGGCGTTTAGTCCTCTCAATTTTATTTTTCTTTGCCCTAGCTATTATGTATATGTCAAATAACCTTACAATTCTATGGAAGATCTGGCTGGGCTTCCATGGTGTCCATACTCGCAAAAGTAAAAAGGTATATATTTTTTTTAACGAATCAATACCAGAGACCCCATATGGGTACTGACATGCAAGGAGAGAAGTGTCACGCCCCGCCGTGCAAACCCCAATGGAACTAATAACAACGGATTTTTTTTTTTAAAAGAATATAATAAACATACTTAAGTATTCTAACATAACAATATACTAAGTTGCATGACTAATTCCATTGGGGTACACGAGGTAACATTACTATTCTAACCCATAACCAAGACAAAAAATTAAACAATAATTAAATAGTTACATTAATCTATTCATTCTCATTTCATCATTTAAAATATCTATTAAAAAATCACCATATTAATACCATATGCACATATGACAACAATAGATACTATAAAGATAGGTATTTACATTATCACAGAAATAACACAACTTAACACAACTATAACGAATGGTCGTTCCGGAATAAATACATGGCCTGAATATACATTACATCCAAATGATAGCAAAACACAACTGTCTGAACATACATCCCAATAACTACATATATAATTTACAACATGGTCATCCCAACCCACGTGGGAGACAATACATCAATGATTACATTACATCCGAAGTATAACATACATCTGGTACAAAGAATTATTGGATCATCAACATCTGCCAAAGAGCCCTGCAATAAAATATATATCTGCAATAGAAAGGGAAACCCAATGGGGTGCGAAGCACGTTCCACCCAACCACCCCCGTGCTGAGAGTAGACAAGGAAGGGTCCCCGACCAAGCACGCCTAACAACAACAAAGACTAACTCCAACTAGACAACCTAACATCAAAGATCACTTAGAAACTCAACAACGACAAATCCAAAGGCACAACAACAAACCACTTTAGAACATAACAACAAGTCATAATCACAACATCAATGAAACTCAAGACATAATATCAATGACTATTCCCAACAATAACCAAAGAGAAACCAATAAATTACTTAACCACTACAGACACACTATCACTTAACAACTACAATCACAAAGTCACTTAACAACTACAAACACAATATCACTTAACACGAGGTTACAATGCTTCCAGAGAACAGTGATCATGAACATCGTACAATAACTGATTAACTGTCGACATAGGAAGAGTGTCATGCATAAATTGCCATGAGTTACCCTGGCTCAACCTTCCTAGGCTACCGGACCCCCATCTTGGGTTACCCTGGCTTGCCTCTACCGGCCGCCGGACCCTCACGCAAAACTATGCGTCCCATCTCATCTCGAGCCTTATCATTCACTTGCTTCACGAGAGAGACATTCTTTATCTTTATTAGTGTGAAAGATCCCCATTAATTCTTTTAGATTATCACTTAGTTAAACTCTAGGTGAGTTACCCTGGCACCCCTTTGTGTGTCGGACCCCCACAAAGAGCCACTCTCCTATCGACAACACAACAAGGTACAATACTACAATAGGTAACTAGACAGCATAACCTCTCCAATCCAAGGAGGAAACAAAACAAGGAAACTCTCTCCGAGCACTGGAGGAAACCAAATATGAAAACACACTCCTTCCAAAGGAGGTACAAATCTCATTACCCTCTCCTATTTTCCAGGAGGCACAAATCCCCATTCGTGGAAACTGGGTACAACATCATAGTACCACTCTAGACCATTCCCAAGGCGATTCACAAATTGAACCTCTACACAACAACATCCCACCCTAGAGAACTTCTCTGGAAGACTTACATAGACCCTTAACCCCATTTACCTGACATGGAGAATAAAAGAAACATGATAGAAAAGCATTTCAGACAACTCATTACCTAATGTTAGGGTTTCCTAAACCCAGTCAAACACAGTTTTTCAATCTTGCATTTACTCAATCAAAAAAAAAAACCAAATTCATTTCCCAACATTGAAGTGCCTACAATCCAATCATTTACTCTAAACTTCACAATTAACTTCCCCAAACAGAGCGTTCCAATAAATAAAGTCATCTGAATAAAATAATCAACCCTTACTCAACATTTGATAGCTGCATTCATAATCAAAGTATTACAATAAACAAATTCATCCAGTTAAATAAATCAGCAACTTGAGAATAAACAACTCAAATCAAAACACTTCGTTTATTTCTAATTTTCTCGATTACATTATCACATCATAATATATAAAATCAATATGTAATTATCCACTCTCACAACATATAAAATCCATTTATATATATACAATTAAGAACAAATATAAACTATATACTTATAAAATCTATTATGAAAATAGTCTATATTAAATATAATTATCCTTTAGATATTCTAATTTAGAAACTTCCAATCCAAAATTCTATTTTACTACATAGTGGGAGTAAAAGAATATATTAAATATATATACATTAAATACATATATATAAAATACATATACCTTGAATATGAATATATCCATATCTTCTATAAATACTTTAGAATTAATATATACATAATACATATATATATATTAGAATAAATATATATTACATATATCATCTAAAATCAATATATATAATATATAGAAATTATAATAAACATATATATTATAATATAAAAATTAAACTAAAAGTAACTTTTTTAATGAACAAACTTTTAAAAAAAAATTTAAGAAACAAAAGGCACGCAGTGAAGGATGTAAGGCCGCTGACGCACTCAATCGCGGTGACACAGCGCATCGTAGGGTACCCATACACCCCTTTGTTAATAAATTTAATCGGCTGGCGTATAACAGGCCATGGGTCATTGCGGGCGCAGCCGCTGGTGACCGTGGTGCAGCCTGTGGGATGTGGTGGAACATCAAACGACCATCTCTAACTCTACAAAACCTTTTTAAAAGATTTATAATACTCTTTTGTTTCTTTTTACAATTAAATATTTGTTTATATATATATATATATATTTTGTTTCAGACGAAAAAATAAATAAATGATGGATTCCGGAAATCAAATATATTTTGATTGAATATTTCTTTATATATACAAATTCGAAACTTAAACAATTATATTTTTATTTATGAAGTTATGTATAAAAAGAGATATATATATATCTATCGAAGATTCAAAACAAAAAATATAAACAAATATATTTTCGAAAGGTCTAATATAAATTCAGGCATGCAAAATATTCATCACACTAATAATATAATTTTCTTTTCAATAATTTTATAATTAAATTATACTGAAGAATTTAAAACAAGGTTTTCGCTATAGAAAAGTACAAGCATTTAAAACAGACAAATCCCAATCACAGGAAACTCTTTTTAAAACACAAGGAGAAATTAACCTTTCAACATGGCAGTCAAAATTTATTACAGAAGAATAAATCAGAAAAGAAATAATGAACTTGAAAGGAACCTGAAAACCTTCGTTTGATGAAGAATCCTTTCTGAATCCTCTTCTTGACTTTCTGCCTTCAACTCTTTTCTCCATCTTCGACCTTCAATGTTCTTCTGAATCTCTCTTTATTTCCAAAACCACAATTGTTTTACCCAGAAAAGCCTCAGAACTAAAAACTATCTTTCTTATTTTTCTTTCTGATCCCAAAAAGCCACACTTATTTCCGTAATTTTGAATTAAATACTTGGCCCAATTCAGATATTATCCTCACATGATTTTCTAATTTAATATTAATAAAAAGATAATATCTAATTATTTTCAACAATATTAATATAATTTAATTTAATTTCTTGCACTTTAATTAATTAAATACCTTTTTTTAATTTACAATGTATTTAAATTTAACATTTTTCTAACTCGCAATTAAATCAAATAACAATGCAACATTAATTAATTATTTTATGAAATACGATTAATTAATTAAACACTAACCAAGAATTAAATAAATACACAACAGTCAAACTACATAAAGATAGACAAAACTTCAGTCATGACACAACAACTTACAACAGACGATGGACTTGGGACGGGGACACTTCCAAACCTACTCCCTTTTTCAACATTTTACCTATTGGGTTAATTTATTGTGCCGCCTTCGGGTTCCTCGGCCAAGTGGAATCGATTTATCTATGTAATCCCCGATTCAAATAAACGCCAAGGCCATGTGCTAATCAAAACCCCATTCCACAGGCTAGAAATTCGTGCTTGTAAAGTGGCACTTGTGAATGAGGATGCTACTAATCGTCTTCCTCACCTACCTCTATTCTAATAAATTTCATAATATCATGACAAAGCTAGCCTATTTCTAACCAAATTGATTATAAGATAACATGATATCTAACTACTGCATCATAACTAATTATTAAACAATTGCATCATAAAATAATATTGAATTAATTAACATGATCACCAAAGAATCATCACATCGACATATAAAACATACCAACCATTTGAATAAACAATAATCCAATCAGTATAACATAAATCCTACTAATAATGTCATATCAAATGATCATGTCCACTAAAGGAATAACATCATCGAACTTCAAACCAACCAAATCAAACCATAATAGTATCATCATAGTATCAACGTATCAAGTTAAAGCAGAGAAATTAATAAATCCAAACAGTAAGAGGAGGGGTATTACATCCTCCCTCCCATAAAATCGGCTTACTCCTGGAAGCCGGTAAACAAAAGAAAATAAGATTCCCTAATACAGGGGCATCCTCACACACCACGACGGTGAACTAATCACCATTACAACTTGTATCAAGCTCACACACAAGAGTAACAAATAGTAGCAAAAAGTGTCAGTAACATGGGGGTATTACATCCTCCCCCCCAAGGATATGGCTTACTTCAGGAAGCCATTAAATAGATAAGAGTAAGCACACAACAACCACGCAGAGAACACGCCACAAATCTCTATAACTAACCACATATTCATTCATTTCCTATTATCATATTCCATAATTCCATACCATATAACACGCAAAAGCAACTCCAAAACCACATAGGGTCAATCAGGCAATCACTTGCACAATGAGGTAAAGCACAAGAAGACATGCAAGGGTGGACATAACAACAAAGCTGGTTGTCATCCACCACACACAACACACAAAAATTCACACACAACACAATTGTCCATAATGCATTCTTCCAGTAGGAAGGATATCGATGCATTGTACACTACACCGAGGGTCCTATCCCTTCCACTAGTTTCCTGTACCATTGGACCTACACCACGTAACAACTTCTAGGTAGCCAAGTTAGATCAACCCAAAAAGGAAAACATAAACTAACGAACAAAGCACCTAGGTCAACGCCATGGCTCATAATGCCTGGAGTACTACCTACGCAACTAAAAACTTAATGGGTCCACATTATCCCAGAGCGCCCAGTGTTTAAACTTGGGCTCTGATACCAAGCTGTCACGCCCCACCGTGCAAACCCCAATGGAACTAATAACAACGAAACAATTTTTTTTTAAAAGAATATAATAAACATACTTAAGTATTCTAACATAACAATATACTAAGTTGCATGACTAATTCCATTGGGGTACACGGGGTAACATTACTATTCTAACCCATAACCAAGACAACAGATTAAACAATAATTAAATAGTTACATTAATCTATTCATTCTCATTTCATCATTTAAAATATCTATTAAACAATCACCATATTAATACCATATGCACATATGACAACAATAGATACTATAAAGATATGAGGTATTTACATTATCACAGAAATAACACAACTTAACACAACTATAACCAATGGTCGTTCTGGAATAAATACATGGCCTGAATATACATTACATCCAAATGATAGCAAAACACAACTGTCTGAACATACATCCCAATAACTACATATATAATTTACAACATGGTCATCCCAACCCACATGGGATACAATACATCAATGATTACATTACATCCGAAGTATAACATACATCTGGTACAAAGAATTATTGGATCATCAACATCCGCCAAAGAGCCCTGCAATAAAAGATATATCTACAACAGAAAGGGAAACCCAACGCGGTGCGAAGCACGTTCCACCCAACCATCCCCGTGCTGAGAGTAGACAAGGAAGGGTCCCCGACCAAGCACGCCTAACAACAACAAAGACTAACTCCAACTAGACAACCTAACATCAAAGATCACTTAGAAACTTAACAACGACAAATCCAAAGGCACAACAACAAACCACTTTAGAACATAACAACAAGTCATAATCACAACATCAATGAAACTCAAGACATAATATCAACGACTATTCCCAACAATAACCAAAGAGAAACCAATAAATCACTTAACCACTACAGACACATTATCACTTAACAACTACAATGACAAAGTCACTTAACAACTACAAACACAATATCACTTAACAAGAGGTTACAATGCTTCGAGAGAACAATGATCATGAACATCGCACAATAATTGATTAACTGTCGACATAGGAAGAGTGTCATGCATAAATTGCCATGAGTTACCCTGGCTCAACCTTCCTAGGCTACTGGACCCCCATCCTGGGTTACCCTGGCTTGCCTCTACTAGTCGCCGGACCCTCACGCAAAACTATGCGTCCCATCTCATCTCGAGCCTTATCATTCACTTGCTTCATGAGAGAGACATTCTTTATCTTTATTAGTGTGAAATATCCCCATTAATTCTTTTAGATTATCACTTAGTTAAACTCTAGGTGAGTTACCCTGGCGCCCCTTTGTGTGCCGGACCCCCACAAAGAGCCACTCTCCTATCGACAACACAACAAGGTACAATACTACAATAGGTAACTAGACAACATAACCTCTCCAATCCAAGGAGGAAACAAAACAAGGAAACTCTCTCCGAACACTGGAGGAAACCAAATACGAAAACACACTCCTTCCAAAGGAGGTACAAATCTCATTACCCTCTCCTATTTTCCAGGAGGCACAAATCCCCGTTCGTGGAAACTGGGTACAACATCATAGTACCACTCTAGACCATTGCCAAGGCGATTCACAAATTGAACCTCTACACAACAACATCCCACCCTAGAGAACTTCTCTGGAAGACTTACATAGACCCTTAACCCCATTTACCCGACATGGAGAATAAAAGAAACATGATAGAAAAGCATTTTAGACAACTCATTACCTAATGTTAGGGTTTCCTAAACCCAGTCAAACACAGTTTTTCAATCTTGCATTTACTCAATCAAAAAAAAAAACCAAATTCATTTCCCAACATTGAAGTGCCTACAATCCAATCATTTACTCTAAACTTCACAATTAACTTCCCCAAACAGAGCGTTCCAATAAATAAAGTCATCTGAATAAAATAATCAACCCTTACTCAACATTTGACAGCTGTATTCATAATCAAAGTATTACAATAAACAAATTCATCCAGTTAAATAAATCAGCAACTTGAGAATAAACAACTCAAATCAAAACACTTCGTTTATTTCTAATTTTCTCGATTACATTATCACATCATAATATATAAAATCAATATGTAATTATCCACTCTCACAACATATAAAATCCATTTATATATATACAATTAAGAACAAATATAAACTATATACTTATAAAATCTATTATGAAAATAGTCTATATTAAATATAATTATCCTTTAGATATTCTAATTTAGAAACTTCCAATCCAAAATTCTATTTTACTACATAGTGGGAGTAAAAGAATATATTAAATATATATACATTAAATACATATATATAAAATACATATACCTTGAATATGAATATATCCATATCTTCTATAAATACTTTAGAATTAATATATACATAATACATATACATATATTATAATAAATATATATTACATATATCATCTAAAATCAATATATATAATATATAGAAATTATAATAAACATATATATTATAATATAAAAATTAAACTAAAAGTAACTTTTTTAATGAACAAACTTTAAAAAAAAAAATTTAAGAAACAAAAGGCGCGCAGTGAAGGATGCAGTGCCAGTGGTACTGCGTACCCCACTGCAGGGAGGACGCATTACGTAGGTACTGCGTACCCCCTGTTGGGGGGGCCGCAGTCCCCACTGGCTGCGTACAGCAGCCATGGGCTGCTATGCGCAGTCAGTGGTGACTGCGCGCAGCAGTACCACGGGTGTGGGGATGGTACGGCTTCGGCCGACCATTCCCACCCCCAAAAAGATATATATATTTTTTTTAAAGATTTAAACTTTATTTTATATAATAATTTTTGTTTTACCATTAAATATTTGTAAATATATATATATATTTCGTTTCAGACAAAAAAATAAATAAATGATGGATTCCAAAAATCAAATATATTTTGATTGAATATTTCTTTATATATACAAATTTGAAACTTAAACAATTATATGTTTATTTATGAAGTTATGTATAAAAAGAGATATATATAGATATATATATATATATATATATATATATATATATATATATATATATATATAAGGTTATATATGTGTATGTATATATATATGTATGTATTCTAAGATCCAAAAACAAATAATAAAAAAACGAAATAGATTGAAAAGGTCTCAACAAGCATAAATCCAAATTGCAACATTCATCACACTAATAATATAATTTTCTTTTCAATAATTTTATAATTAAATTATACTGAAGAATTTAAAACAAGGTTTTCGCTACAGAAAAGTACAAGCATTTAAAACAGACAAATCCCAATCACAGGAAACTCTTTTTAAAACACAAGGAGAAATTAACCTTTCAACAAGGCAGTCAAAATTTATTACAGAAGAATAAATCAGAAAAGAAATAATGAACTTGAAAGGAACCTGAAAACCTTCGTTTGATGAAGAATCCTTTCTGAATCCTCTTCTTGACTTTCTGTCTTCAACTCTTTTCTCCATCTTCGACCTTCAATGTTCTTCTGAATCTCTCTTTATTTCAAAAACCACAATTGTTTTACCCAGAAAAACCTCAGAACTAAAAACTATCTTTCTTATTTTTCTTTTCTAGATCCCAAAAACAACAGAGCAAAACTTGTGTGTGTGAATAATTCCCTCATAAAAATAATAAATCAAAGATAAAGATTCAATAAATCTCTTCTGCTTTCTTTTTCAAAAAACCTCTTTTCTTATTGGTCCTTTTCCAGCTTTTAAAAGCTCACACTTATCTAAAATTTTAATTAAAATAATTTACTTAATTCAGATATTATCCTCACATGATTTTCTAATTTAATATTAATAAAAAGATAATATCTAATTATTTTCAACAATATTAATGTAATATAAGTTAATTTCTTGCACTTTAATTAATTAAATACCTTTTTTTAATTTACAATGTATTTAAATTTAACATTTTTCTAACTCGCAATTAAATCAAATAACAATGCAACATTAATTAATTATTTTATGAAATACGATTAATTAATTAAACACTAACCAAGAATTAAATAAATACACAACAGTCAAACTACATAAAGACAAAGACCAAACTTCAGTCATGACACAACTTACAACAGACGATGGACTTGGGATGGGGACACTTCCAAACCTACTCCCTTTTTCAACATTTTACCCATTGGGTTAATTTATTGCTCGCCCTGTCCTGCCGAAGCAGGTGGAATCGAGACTTATTCATGCAATCCTGCATCCAAATAAACGTCCAGTAGCACATGTATATATATATATAATCAAACATCCTATCACGAGAAGGAATTGCAGTGTAGCAGGGCACTTGTGAACGAGTGATGCTACACTGTCCTCTCACCTACTCTATTCTAACAATTACAATATCAAGGACAAGCTAACATTTCTAACCGAATTGATTATAAGATAACATGATATTTAACTACTACATCATAACTAGAATTATTAAACCATTGCATTATAAAACAATACTGAATCCAAATAACATGATCACCAAAGAATCATCACATCGACATATAAAACATTAATGAACAACTATTTGAATAAACAATAATCCAATCAACACACAGAGTAACATAAATCCTACTAATAATGTCATATCAAATGATCATGTCCACTAAAGGAATAACATCATCGAACTTCAAACCAACCAAATCAAACCATAATAGTATCATCATAGTATCAACGTATCAAGTTAAAGCATAGAAATTAATAAATCCAAACAGTAAGAGGAGGGGTATTACATCCTCCCTCCCATGAAATCGGCTTACTCCTGGAAGCCGGTAAACAAAAGAAAATAAGATTCCCTAATACAGGGGCATCCTCACACACCACGACGGTGAACTAATCACCATTACAACTTGTATCAAGCTCACACACAAGAGTAACAAATAGTAGCTTTTGTCTCTAGGACTCCATCAATGACTTCTTTAGGCGTTTAGTCCTCTCAGTTTTATTTTTCTTTGCCCTAGCTATTGTGTATATGTCAAATAACCTTACAATTCTATGGAAGATCTGGCTGGGCTTCCATGGTGTCCATAGTCGCAAAAGTAAAAAGGTATATATTTTTTTTAATGAATCAATACCAGAGACCCCATATGGGTACTGACATGCAAGGAGAGAAGATGTGTTACAACAAGTTGAGCCCCCCTAAAAACGTGCTCCTGGGCCAAGATAAACTATCACGATTCCCTTATCCGCATTAACTTGCAACAAGTATGATTGGTAACCAACTAAAGTCATTCCTTAATTCTCGTATGCAACCAATTATAATAGGTATGAAATTAAATTCCTTCCCCCATGCAAGGCAACTGCAACCAAAATTAAGGAGGAAATACTCTCACTCCCCGCACCTATTTCTGGAGGAGTTAAGAAAAATCCCATTCTCATGCATGTCCTTTACACTTTTCATGCAGAAATCTTCGGAGTAAACTTCTACACCCCTTACTTCATGCACATGCACTACTAAATTTGGTAAACAATTAAAATCATCCCTACCCTGCAAATCTGTGGCATGAATCTATTTACCAGAAAATTAATAGTTTGCCACAACGTTTAATTAGGAAGGTGTAATAAATGTCAACACAATTATTTATACATGTATGCATATTTGTTTATATAATTATAACATATATATCTAGGCATTTATTTAATTAACTAATAAACTATTTACCTATGTCTCACAAAATTGATTCTTTGAACTATTGGTTAAGTCCCACATTTGCATAAATTAT
This sequence comes from Sequoia sempervirens, assembly GCA_007258455.2. NCBI lineage: Eukaryota > Viridiplantae > Streptophyta > Pinopsida > Cupressales > Cupressaceae > Sequoia > Sequoia sempervirens. Next base: position 8,193 of record VDFB02199090.1, on the reverse strand, counting down.
TTGGTACTCTATTTAATCCAACTAACTGGCTTAACAGGGCCATTTAAATCTCCCTTTAACCACATAATCCAACTAAAAAACAACAAGATCACACAACATACCAATCAATACTCGACTTCACAGCGGGTCGGTAAGCAACTCAAGGACAACACAAATGGAGGGTCATTACAAAACAAGAGAAAAAAAAAATTCAAAGAAAAGTCAACATTTATCAAATATTAATTTTTGTACTAATCTAGAGATAAATTAGAAGTGGAGGTATAACTCAAATAGGTCAATCAAAATTAATGATAGAAAGATTGTATTTCCCTTAATTTTAGGTGTGTGTTAATTGATTATGTAAATGAGTACATTATTATTCCTATTAAAGTATTTTAAATACATAAAACACAAAAATAAATAGATGATTCTAATGCTTGGTTTTGACATATGTAAAAGAATAAAAGAAAATAGGAACATTTTTTATATAGAGTAGGAAGTAGAAAATAGTAAAGAAATGGCATAAATACACATGGAAATTCTAGGAAACATTGTAATCAAATTCAAGGTAGTTTGAAAACACTCTAAATTGAAATTCTTCAATTTACATGATTAGGAACTCACTATAAGCAATAGGTGTGTCCAACATGCAAGAGAATATTAGGATCAAGGAGAAATTGTTGAGGTAATTTGATTATAATATTGTTTAGGTGTATTCAAATCTATACTTTGATCAAAAAATTATGTGAATGCAAGTCAAGATAGTGAGAAAAGTTTGGAGGAAAATTAAAAAATACATGCCCAACTAATAGAAATACATTAAAGAGTTTTATGAAAAGTTCAAATTCCGGCCAAACTGACTTTAAGCCGAAACCCTGTGCGTTAAAATCCAAAAACAGCCCCAGCATGCAAAAAGCCCCTGGCTGAAAAATTCCCAGTTAATTTCAGCGCGAAGCGGCGCTGTCCCAAACCGGCAGCGCGCTTCGCGCCAAGGGGAGTAGGTCTGTCCAGTGCCCACGCTGTAGCCTAATTTTGAGTGATGGTCTCTGCTCGTACCCTGCTGGCACCTCAGCTCTGGGCGCCTGATGCCCTGTTTCGTGGCGGATGCATTCCGGCAGCTCTTCCAAAATTTTGCGAGCATAGTCTTCGGTCTCAAGAGCAACTCTATCTTGAAATTGGTGTTATCTCAGTTTCAGGCAGGTTTCCCTCAACACTCACTGCAAACATATGCCGAGCTTCTAATGTCCAAGTAAAATGGCCAGATTAAGTCCCAACGGAAATGCTGAGGGTTCTGGCGACAGATGGTTTGGACAAATACTGCAATAATGCAGCTTGTTGCGGCAAATTAATCATATTGCTTAATGATGCAAAAACCGCGCGGAGAAAACCATCGGGTAATTTCGGCTGAGACAAAAAATGAATGGTTTGACTGGCGACCAAAATGACCGCGAACGATGGGGAAAATCAAAAATGATGGGAAAAGTGTATCCAGGGCAGAAGGAAGGATAGGACCCGACTGAAAATGGTTACAGTGATGAACCGCGTTAAACACCTGGCTTCCGTTTGCCCTCTGGCGCACGATACGCAACGTGATGTGGCAAACGAACCAAAATGAAAAAAAAACCTTCGGTCAAGGCGAAGCGCAACGGCACCGAACGCAATCACACGCAGCCAGATCAATGATCCACGTCTTTGACCCTTTGGCGGCGAACGTACGGCACGAGGGTCAGCGCAGAATCCCGGAATTTGTTCTCAGAGCACTTTACAGAAACGCTGCTCATGTTCCGCATATTGCCTGCCGAGGATCAAAGATGGCCTCAAAAGTGAGTATTTCTAGATTAGATAACATAATGAACCATAACAATAAATATATTATATTGTTTAAAACATAAGATAGCACATGCAAAAATATACAAAATAATTACCATAACACGTAATGATTTGACAATAGAGATTCTTATGACCCTCCAAAAATATTTTCATGGATGAGATGAAATATTTAACACATTCTATAATTTTTATTAACCTTAGCATGTGCTGACTTGTTTGAAAAATATTTCTCAAAATCTTCTCTAAGGATGAAATTATATTGTTTCTATGTAAAAAATTAATTATAAAAACTATTTCTAAAAAGTTTCTCTCAAGATGAAACTATATTGTTTCTATGTAAAACGTTAAGGATGAGAATTATTTATTTTTAATATTGATGTAAATATGGTTGGAAACATAGTACACCCCATTTATGTCAATTAGATGAGTTTATGGTGAACATTTGAGCTTGATCCAAGTATGATGAAATTGCCTCTTCACTGTGCCGAATTATCGGGAGAATTCTTCATGTTAAAGGTGGATAAATTTCCTAGGAATGATAAGGGGAAAGGTTTTCCACCCAAGGTCGGTATTTATCAATCATGAAAATGTTGGGAAAGTGAGAGTTTGGGAGCTTAAAGGTGGTTATTTCTCTAAGGTTAAGACAAAAATTCTCATCAACTAGTTTGATTAAAGAAATAAACATATGGCAAGGTGAAAGGGATACAACATATAGAAAAAAGGGATAAAATAAAAAATAGCATATCACAAGGTCAAATATATCTACAAAGGGAAAATATGACACAAAAATCTAGAACAATGCTAGGTATAGAAAGAAAGAGATTCAAAAAGAAATCAAACCATACATGAGAAAATATGACTAAAACGAGTACCAAATACAAGAAAGAAATCTATAAAGTATGTAATCCATAATCTTATAGATAATAAACATTCTAAGAGTGATATATAACATGAGGATGATAAAATAGAAAGTTATTGTGTTTCCTTAATATGAAATTAATAAATAACACTATACAATTGAATCAAATTTGGGACATGTGAATCGCCATTTTTCTTGAATATTTTGTGAGAGCTCAAATTTTTATTATTAATTCCACATGCTAATTTGAATAATATAAGTTTCAAACTCAAAGCATCATATATGGGGTGGGATTCATTTTTTTTTTTTGCTAGGTAAAATGATGCTAGGGGCAACACCCTATATTGATTTGAAAAAGATGATTACATGAGTTTCTACTTTCCAAAAAACATCCCTGAAGGCCTTTTCTGTCAAAGTGACCTTCCTTGAATAGCTTTCCCACCCATATTTTCATGCAATTACAAAATTCATTACAAAAATGGCCTAGATTTTAGTAAAGGCATTACCATGACTCAGGACTGACTTGAGCTACCCTATTTATGATACTATTGCTTTTCAACATACATCTAAAGAACTACTGATAACATACCCAACCAAATATTATCATTCATCATCATCATCTGACTCTTAGCGATTTAGGTACGCCTTGCAATATGCTATCACCGGGCAATCTGCTCCACATTTCTATTGCACTGGGCTTTTGGCCTTTTCCTCTGGGACCTTGGGGTCATTTGCATGCCATTCTTCTCCATCTTTGAGGTCCCAATCATCATCATCACCTGCAAAAATTTCCTCTGCCAGGCCTTCGTCCTCCATGTATCTCATTGCCCAGCCACGAGGAAGATTGGTCGTCATATTTGCTGTCATGAGGAGGAAGGAAATGCTTATGTCCCTTTCATCCCATAGTTTTTCAAATCCTTTAGTTTCGATGGTCCGAACCAAAGAAAACCTCATTACCTCTCTCCCTCTCATTCCCATCATATAGTCATTTTGTGGCATGGGGATTTATCTATTCTCATCCACATTATCTTACACTGCGTCAATGTCACCCAACCATGTGTGCATGAAGAGCATTTGGGTCAATTTTTTTCCCATTTCCTTTGAGACTCCCATGTGCAAAAGGACTACTAAGAACATTTCCAAAATCTCCATGTTTACTTTGGCTCTGTGATATGCCCTCAGAAACTCCAGCCCAACCACCTTCTTGGTTTCCTAGAGAATAAGTGGATGGGTCGAATATATTAGCTCTTGAAGCCGCTTATCAGTTATTTCCCCTCTGAAGGCCTGTTTTTGCTTCACCCTGTCCAACACTACTGGTGTTTTCATTTTACCACTCACCTACAACTCGCCTTTCTAGAATTTTCTATCACTACTTCATTTTTTACAAATGAAAATGTGATAGACTACTCCTTTCTCTGCCTTTTATTGACAAGGACCTTAATTTATCATAATTCAATTTCCTTCATTCGAGTCCTGTAGATTGTGCCTAGCTATTGTTGCCTTGGTAATGGTACATACTCACATTAATACTTAATAATCCGCCCTCCAACCCATCTTTCACAAACCTCAGAAATTGTTTTATTTTGCATATATGCTTGATCTCTTAATAATGACCCTTGTCTTATCAAGAAGAATGCCTAGATATCACTTTTATTGCCATATGATTTCTTTCACCACCAACACTAAATCTATTGCCAGAGCTTTTCTATCGCTGACTGATGGATTTTTCCTACCTAGCAATTTCAGATGCCTTTTTTGCTAGCTCATCCGCCTTAACATTTCCTTCCCTGTAGATGTGACTAATTTTGAAGTCTTCGAACCCGTTTGTCAACTTCTTGACCTGCTGCAACATATGATTTAGTTTCCAATTGGAGGTGTATCCTTTTCAAATTGTATTGATCATTATCATCGAGTCACCTTCCAAGTGAATCTATTTTGACCCTAATTCTAGACCCAGCTAAAGGCCAATTGCTACTACTCTGAATTCAACTTCATTGTTCGTGAAAATACCCAGTGGAATGGATTTTTCTACTAAGATTCTATCTTGCAAGTCCCTTGCAATACATCTAGCCCCACCTAGACTAGGGTTTCCACGAGCTGCTCCATCAAAGTTCACCTTTACCCACCCTAGCTCTGGTTCTTTCCAGGCTACTTCTGCTCTCTTTTCCTTGGTGGCTTGAGTTGAACTGTTTCCATTCAGAAGGGGTGGCTTGAGGCCATGGGATTTTTTGATTAGGCAGTCATCCCAGTTTGTATATATTTTTTGTTTTCTCTCCTTGCTCTGAGCATCCTCTTTAATCAGCTCAACTATGACTATTTCAATTTTATCCCATAACTTGTCCTTGTTCAATTCTTTCCCCTGGAATATTCTCCTATTTCTTTCCTTCCACAATTCCCAAATTACTATGGATGGTGTTATCTGCTAGATTCCTCCAAAGACTATTTTTTTTCCTTTTTGTGGCCACATCTTGAACCATGTTGAGAGATCTACTGGTATAGGGTGGTGTAGATTTAGCTTGTCTCTCACTACACTCTAGCACTCGTTTGCATACAGACAAGTGAAAAGAAGGTTGTTTTCTATCTCCTCATGTTCTTTACAAAGGGAACATCTTCTCAGGCATTGAATTCCAAATACGGATAACCTATCCTCTGTGAGAATTCTCCTTTGTATTGCCAACCATGCAAAAAACCAGCCTTGGGGAGGAATTTCTTCCCCCATATCAGTTTACATGGCCAATCTTGTCGAGCAATGGCCAGCTCTTTCACTTTGTAGCCTAGTTTCACCTTGTATGTGCCTGTTGTAGATCCACACCATCTAACCTAAACCTTATCATTGGATGGCACAAAAAACCTCTCTTTGAGGATATTTTTTAGTGCATCTTTTTGTGCTTGTGGGGCATTGGGTGTTTGTAAGTCATTCCAACACCAGCTGGGGCCTCCTTGGTTGGTAATCCTTTTGCCATAGTTGGCTATCTTATTCCCCCAAATCCTTACTATCTCTTCTTTTATTTCATCTAAACCCAAAGTGTTGCTAATGGGAGGTTTCCCACACCAAGAGTCATTCCAAAATGAAGCACTATTCCCATCCTGCACTTCCCATGTTACATGATTTTCTATTATGCTTCGGAATTCCAAAATGAAATTCTAAATTGCTGATCCTCTCGAGGGTTTCACTATTGTGAGGATTCTTGTCAGTTTATCTGAGTCCAGGTACTTTTTTCTTATGATTCTGACCCATCTTTGCTCCCCTTTTGTGTGAATATCCTATACCAATTTGGCCCTCATGGCTTGATTCATGATGGATAATTGTCTTATCCCTACTCCTCCTGCTTCCTTGGGTGTACAAATCTTGTCCTAGGCCATAAGGGGAAACTTATTCTAGTCCCTTGTACCACTCCAAAAGAACCTCTTGAATATTTGGGTAAGAGCTTCTTCTACTACTTTTGGGAGTTCTAAACATGACATTGAGTATACTAGAATGGCTGATAATACATATTTGACCATCAAAAGCTTAGTAGTCGATTATAGCCATTTACCTTTCCATGTGCCCAGTTTATTCTTACAGTTGTTGATCAGATTCTCCCAGTAGTAGGTTTTGTTTTTGATTAAGGAACAAGCAGGTTTTGAAGGGACCCCAAAACCCGTCGCAGTAAACAAGAGAAAGATACGACATCAAAAGGATCATGAAAAAAAATAGACAGCTACCATCAAAGAAGAAACCAAGGAACCATCCCAAGGCAGCACAACAAAAACCAATAAAAATCCAATAAAAGTCTAGCCACTAGGCCAAATTCCTAAGGATATCTGCTGCCTCTTGCTTGAGTCTGTTCATATTTAAAACATCTTTCTTAATCTCTTGAATGTTAACAAGATCCTAGTCAACCTTCCTCTTCAAGTTCACTTTGGTTCTTTTACTCAGCCCCATGCCTTCCACCTGGCTTTCCTCTTTCTCAGCATCCACATACATAGTAGTCCTGACCTGATAGGCATTTTCCAGATTATCAACCATTGTATTCATGGTCTTCACGGTAGATTTTAAAATTTTGTGGCTCATTTCCAAAACCTTGGGGATAGAATATTTTATGTTCTTCATCTTTTCCTCCAAACTAGAAAGCTTGCCATCATGGTTACTCTTAAATTTCTGCAAATCCTTAACTGTTTTCTTGAGGAAATCCACCATGTATTTGTTTTCTTCCTTAGTCCATAAATCAATGGCCTTTTCTCTATCTCTATTATTATTGTCATTATTTTCAGCCTTTTCTAGATTACTGTTCATAGCCCTCTGATTCAATTTAAGTTCCTTAATATCAAGATACGCCCATCTAATTAACTGGAAGAAATCCACAGACCCATTATGAGCAATAGCAAGAATGTCATCAGGAAATTCACGTTCAGCTTTAAAGTAATGGTCATCCACCTTGAGTTCACTGGGATAACATGGCTTATCCTCTCTATCAGTGGTAGGGTAGTTGGATTATTTCGATGAGGGGGTCAACTGTGAATCATCCTGATTATTATCATAAGAGGGATTCTCCAAGACCTTTCTCTTACCCTTCTCCTAGAGAGAGACACTAGAATTACCTTGCCCCTTAATTACAACCCTTCCCCTGGAAGAAGGGGTCTGGTGGGACAGAGCCGACGTAGCTTTGAAATGTTCATAGATTAGAACAAGCAAACCCTCATAGAGAATAGAATTCCTAATCGAATTCTGACTATAGTTCTGAAGACTAGCATTTAGAGAGGTAGCAAGATAGAAAGGGAAATAAACCCTAACCTGATGCCAGAAATGGTTGAGGAGCACAAAATGGTACCCAAAAACCCTATTGTAACTACCATCTAGGGAGATGTACTCCATAAGCCCTTTCAACACCTTCCTCCAATGCGAGACAATCTTCATTGAATTGTAACTACTTTTGGTAGTCCTTCGCAAATCCTCCTTTTCCTTCTCTATCTTCAAATTTTTTTGCATAGCCTGGTCGAAGAGTTTCCTATCCCTGTAAAACTTGATGCCCTCAATGGAGAGCCCCGTAACCTCAGAAATTAACTAATCATCAATAGCAACCTTTCTCCCAAACAAATTAATCTCGCCATCCTTCCATTCCTTGGAAAAAAAACCCAGTGATGCTTGGGTCCCAGCCATGGAGTTTTTTGATATAATTGGTTATCCCTCCCTTCTCCAGCAGCTCCCAAACCTTAGTGTTACTTCTTAGCTCCTCAAAATCCATCGGTTCCACCTTGCGACACTCACCACCCATGTTGGTAGAATTGTATGCCTATTCAGAAGACTCCAGAAAGCCAATTAAGCTAGTAATCAGAATACCCAAAAAGCATGCGAAGCATAAAAAATCATAATAGTAATTAATATTGTTGTGCTTCAACCAACGATGAAGAATTATTGAACATTAGTCCCTAGACTACATGACAAGACACTAAATACCCATAATCATACGTTGGTAGGGGGAATTTGAACCTTCCCATGAATTTGATTATACATTAATAAGGTAGTGACATCAACCTCCATCTCA
>VDFB02199089.1:0-20922 GCA_007258455.2 Sequoia sempervirens | reverse complement strand
ACTTGCATTCTCATTGTGTGATTTTATTTTTCCTATGATTTCATTTCTTGGAAGCATTAGGTACAATGTTGTTCAGGCTAAGACATTGCATTTTTCCTCTCTTATAAACAAGATGAGATTAATAGCACTTCCCTCTCTTGGATGCATTGGGCATGATGTTCCTTAAGGTGACACTTTTCATAAATTAAGCTAAATCCCTTTGAGAAAATCTTTTACATTACATTTTTGCATTTTCTTTTGTTGCATTTCTTGTCCACCTCGCATAACACAACTTGCATGCTTGTAGTGCCATATTGTTTTACATTTACATTTCCTATTGTTTTGTGGTGCCTTGTTAAATTTATCATGAGGTATAACTTTGGCATGGTGGGAAGCCCAACTAGCAGCATGACTTTCCCTATAGACACCCTTTTTATTTGTAAGTGCATGAAAACTAGTGTATGCATCTTACTCTTTTATTTTTACTTTTATGTTTTTGGCCCTTCTCACCTTGCAGATGACCTAAAAGTATATGGACCCAGAGTGAGTACATCTTTTTCTATCTTCTCTCTCTTTCTACCTTTCCTTTGCATGATCTTGTATCTTGGGGGCTTGGCATACATGTCGATCTTTCTTGAATGTCTACTTTAGTGTGAGTTTGAAGTAGAATCATCCTCTCACTAAAGTGGGGGCTAAATGTGTGGTAGAAAAAGGTACCATTTGCTTGATATGAGATAATTCATGATAAATGGACTTAATAAATCCTTAATTTAGGTGTTGTGAGGCATTTTATGCATCCACACTAGGTTTTAGACCTTTATAAATTGAATAAAATGTAAATATTGAAGTCTTGTGAATGTGTTGTGAAATGTTGTAAGACATTTCTACATTATTCTAGACTCTATTTTATATAATTCACCTAAAATTCATCATTTGACACATCAACAAGTCCTATTTTCAAGTCCAGTGTTAAGTCTTGTAACCAAGATTCACATTTTTCTAGGCATTTTCCCCTTATTTAGACCTTTCTCATTTCTTATTTGACCTTTTTATATACTCATAAGATTTATTTAAGTGTATTTTTGAATATACTTCTGACACATAACATTAAATAAAATTTAATTCCTAACACATAAGTTTATGTCCTATGTGGGACCCATTCGCCATGGGTGGTGATTGAGTCCACCCTGGCTCCAAAATTCAAAATATTTTAAATTTCTTTTAGGATTTACTAAAAAATATGATTGATGTTGGCCTGCGATGATGTATGAAAGGTTACTAAGGCACAAGATTTTTATAAATAAGTATTCTTACCCTCATTTTAGACATGATATCATTCTTATCAATCACACATCTCCTATTCATCTTTCATTGTTCATTCATCATTTATTTGAAGATAAGCAACTTAGGGTTTCTCCATTAGAATTATTCAAGTTAGCATTATAAAGCATTCAAGGGATCATTCTACATGATTTTCTGTAGAAATCCAAGATCATTCATCATTTTAAGGTAAATTATTCCATGTTTTATATATTTATTTTATCATTTTGGTTTAATTAGCTAAACGGGGTTTGACCAAGGTAAACCCCCATGCCTTAACAATCAACAATTTCTCTTCTTGTGTTGTTTTTATGTAGATTTAGGTCCTTTGGAAGCTTGAGAATAATTGAAGATTGAATTTATATGTTGTTTAAGTCTTCTCCTCTTCATTCAAGTCAAATCATCAAGGAAAAGTGACTTTTAGATTAGAACCTAACACTTTCTGAAGTGGACACCTGTAGAAGGTGGAAGTACAAATTTGAAGCTACATATTTAACCTTTGACTTTTCAAATCCTTGAAGAAGGAATAATTCACCATGCATGGAGAATGAGTCGCATCTCAGGGTCTAAAACAATATTTTGTCAGAATCTAGCTCTCTGCACTCAGAAACTTGTTCTCGAAGATTTTCATTAGAACAAGGACTGATTCACCACAGGTGGTGAATAAGTCTTGTTTGGCTTGAGTGACATGATCATTCAACATTTCAAACATTCAAGATTCATCATATTCTACCCAAGTGCACTTTGATTTCATCCATCTATTTATGTTCTGCATATTTCATTCTTTTAGCTCATTTTTGCATATCATTATGTGTTTTCAAACAAGTCATGTTTCATAAGCTTTTCCTATCTAGTCATTCAATTTTTTAGCTTAGTTGCATTCATTTCAATCCATTTAGTCTTTATTAAATCATAAACATCTTAATTTGAATGAAAGCCTATCATTTTTTAACTAATCTCTCTCCTTTTAGGTTAAAAACCCTATAAGAGTTAGAGAGCCTTTTGGGTCCAAAAATCTACGGTTCAGGGGTAGATGAAAAATATTTAGATTTAGGAACCATATCTGGAAGAATTTATGAAAAATATCTTCGAGAGGACTAAGACACCCTAGGTGGCAACTTAGTCCCGTATGGAATTTTGGGAATCTCCAAATGTGGTCCTGAGGATTGATGTTTGCACTTCCTTCTTCTTTGATCTTAGGTTATGAAACTTTCGGATTTGGATTGTAGGTGATTTTTTGTGAAGATGACAACTTTGCAATGAAACTTTACAACTTTGCAACTTTTCACTTGAAATGATCTTTAAGTCTTCAACCTAAATATGTAATCATAAACATGCAAGAGGGGAAAAAAATGTTGATTGTTAGTGAATGGGGTTTTTCCTTGGTCAAACCCCTTGTTGGTAATTAAACCTTCAAATGAAATGAAATAGAGGAAAAATATGAATGAAAAACATTCAATTTTACAACTCACCAAACCCTTGTTGTAAAGTCTACAAACTTGTGTGCAATGGCTAGCTTGGATATGTATCTTGAATCAAAGAAATGTTTGATAGATATGGACTTGAGTTTATTGCTTGAATCAAAACCCTACATCACAAACGTTAGCACAAAAACACACATGATGCAAGAAGATCTTCGATATGATGCTTGAATGTTGATGATGGCTCCAAATGCTTGATGAAATGCTCTTGAATGCTTGAATGCTTGAATGCTTGGATACTTAGATTGATTGTTATCTTGTTATATGAAAATGAGAGGAAGGAACCGTGTATTTATACTTATCCATGCTTAATATCCCAAAATTATACTACACCAAGCTGACATATGAATTCATTAATTAAAGGAGGCTAAATCCCACTAGAATTTAAAATTAAATCCCAAAAATACCTTAAGGGGGACTAAGACGCCCTAGGTGATGTCTTAGTCCCGAGGCATGAAACTTAGGGTACAAACTCTAAACAAGGACCTATTAAGGTGATTTCAAAATCAGGGTCCCAAGACCTTTGGGGGATAAAGATGCCCTAGGTGGCATCCTAGTCTTGACCCAAAAATCAGGGGCACTTAGAAAAAATCATTAAATTATCATTTACCCTTTGATATTTATCGGGATTAGCTAGAAAAAGATATAATTCATTGGGCTTGTGAATGAAAAATAGGACCAATTAAGACATAAATAAGGATAAATAAAGTAAGGAGGGCCCAGAAATGTGTGAAAATGCAAGGGTATGCATTTATGGTGGTCGGTAAAGTATAAGAACACTATGTACTTATAGGGTTCTTATCTCGTATAAGAATACTTAAACTAACATTTCAAATTCCCTTAGAAAAAGGAAAAAACTAAAAAATTAATTGGTTCACATATGTGCTTATATACCACTTAGAGGCTTAGAAAATATTACATTAAATGTACCAATGAAATATTTTTTAATTTCTAGAGATACTATTGATTCTACTTATCAACACATTATGACCTTCCTTACTACGAAAAAACTTACTAAATCCTAATTAAAATTCATCTCATGTAGAAATAGAAATTTTAATTAAATTTAAATACCATATTATAGTGTCATCACAAAAGGAGTAAATAAATAGATTGATCATTGCAACTTTATGATCCATCTCATAATAATATATTAGTTCAATGAATGAATAATTGTGTTGATCACTTAATCCAACACTCCTTCCATGAAAGGATGACATATCACTTTTGACTAGTTTTAGGTAAAGGATTGGGAAAACATTGAATGCCATTGAAATATAATGGCTTATAACTATTACCTATTTTCACTTTCTAGGATAAAATAGTTAATTAATAGGTCAATTGGTCCTATCTTCTAGGTTTTACAGGGCCTCCATTTGAAGGGATTTATTAAGAAGGGAAAAATAGATATTCAAAGCCTTGTTTTTGCCAAGTTTTAAAGCATATTTTAAAGAAATCTTCTTTAAAATATTATCATAAGTGAAAATGATAATGTTAAAGGTCAAGTACTCATGTCAAAAGGGTTTTATCTAATGGAAAAACCTTATAATAGGTATTTTAATCCCTTTTTCTACCTTTTTGAAGCCTATGTTCATGAAGTCCACGTGCAAATGGGCAAAGGATTGAAGTGTCAAATTTTGGATTTTGGCTATGTGAGGGAAACCTACATATGTTTCCTTCTATGCAAGTCTCTAACTTGATTTTTGGACAAGTCAAAGGATGAAAGCTCGGGTTCAAGAAGGAAACTACAACCTTGCAAAGGGAAGGAGCCTAGTTTTCATACAATACTAACATTTTTGTTAGGTTTGTAGCATTTCATAGCTCTTTTTTCCATGGATCTAATTCTCAGAGGATTATTTTGCTTCATCTTTGTGTTTTGAGGATACAAAAGGTGTTTCTTTTCCTCTTTCATTTCATTTTGAATGTTTATTTCTCTATTTAAAATCTCCCTTACAAGTCATGGGTTAGGGCTTCATTCTAGAAGGTTTAAGGGTTACATGATAAGGTTTTAGTTGGCATGATGAGAATCAAAGTAAAGAGTAGTCATTCCATCAAAAATAGTGAACAAGGTAGTGATTTTGCATGAATTAGTCATAAACAAGTAAACATAGGTTTCTAAGGTTTTGATGGATAGCCATATCTAGGATATTGACAAATAAGAGGAATCATAGAAAAAAACATGATGGGTTTCATGAAAAGAAAAGGAACTCCTTGTCTTAGGTATAGATAAGGCTTTTTAATTTATATTCAAGATAGTGGGGTATGTGCAGGATCATGATGGACCAAAAAGTGGCAATATGATGGGTATGTGGCTAACGACCTTTTTTTTACCCAAAATTGATGAAATGAAAAGGGTTTTTAAAGGAAATTCAACTTTTCACCAATCTAAATTATTCTTTACTTTGAATTTAATAAATAATTATTATTCATTTTCTATTTGAATTATACTAAATGTCCTAATTGATAGGTGATTGAAAAACATCTATAGCTTTCAAAGCTGTATCACATTTTTTTTAAATCAAAACATGCATCACATTCTATGCTTCACATACTAGGATTAAAAAATGAATTTCATGAAGTTTTGACCAAGTTAAGGTGGTCAAACATGAGTTTTTATAATTTTAAAGATTTGTAATAAAAATATCATAATTAATTATTTACTTGGAAAAAATTTACAAAAATATACATCACATTAGGAATGAGTCACTCTACTTATATCTAAAATATTATAAAAATATTATCATTTTAATTTTGTTAGGGTGGTCGGCGGAGACTGTACTTCTTATTTTTTCCCACGAAAGTTTAGTACTATTGCATTAAATTTCAAATTTTCACCAAATAGATTTAAAAAATAATTAAATAAACCTAGTAGTTCAGAAACTATATTCAATTTGCTAAAAAATTTATTCTTACATATTTTTGAAATAATATAAATAACATTAAAATTTTTATGTCAAGTTGCCTAACTCTGATTTTTATGATTTTTTCACCACTTAAGGGCCTATTTTTTCTATGATGATCCTGCACATACCCAGTGTCCTACTAAAGTGGCCTTGAATCAAAGCAACAACTTCAAGAGCTTTATAGAATCTCTTTACAAATTATGACATGAAAATTTTGAATCATTTCATAGTCAAAGCATGGTAGGTAGTCTTCTAGCTTAGGGATGACCATTATTTTCATGACTGTGAGGAGAGATGGTTGTGATCAAAACTTAAGACAAATATAGCGTAGGGAGGGTTCAAAGCATAGCAATCATGCATGATGCAAACCTAGTATGGAAGAGTTGAGGCGAAAATCTTAATATTCAAATGTTGTAGTGAAATGCATGTAGTGGAGAAAGATGAAAGAGCAATCATAATGATGCATGGAAGGGTACAATGTCAAGTTTCATGTTGTAGACATAGTTATAACATGATTAACCATATATATGTAGATCTATAATGTGTTGGAACTAAGGAGGTAGTCTAGTATAAGTGTAAATACATTTTTTTCCCCTTTTCTGATGATGGAAAATCCAATCAAGATGATAGCGAATAGGGACCATAGTATGAAGATTGTCATCATAAAATATCCTTGAGTTCCAAGGGTAAGGTGACTAATGACTGGGGTTAGGAAATGAGATTAAATGCATGAAAATATAGTGTCACAAAGGGTAGATGGTAAGACCATTCAAGGGGGAGACATATTATCTACTTTTTGAGGTTGACACACTATGGTAAAATCCTAACAGTGGTGACCTAGGCAGCATTGGAAAACATAGTCATAAAGTTGACTAAAGAAGATCAAAGAAGCAGTCGTCATGCAAGCATGCATCGAGTTAATGATAGTGGGTAGTTTAAAGATAATGAAGTAAGTAATTGGTCATTTTCAAGTAGAGCATGGGTTTTTTTTGGTAAGTCTAATATATAAATGTGCCAAACCTTAAGTGTTTTCATGGAACTTCCTTCTTTCTCTTTTTTTTAGTTGTTGGTCAAGATAGGATAATACTTTGAGGATGAGATGTACATGCATGGATAGTGAAAGATCATCAAATGGCCATGAGACAACATTTTGAAGAGGAAGTAGCTTGTCATCAAGATTATCTACATTCATAGTGACATCAAGCAAGGTACAATGTCAAGCTTCCTATTGAAAACATAGTTCCCAAAGATGACCATGCATAGTGCAAGCTTCTAATGGAAGAATTCAAATGTAGTCATAACCTATTGACAGTGTAAGGTTGACAATACATGAGCTCTAAGTTTGATGGGCAAAGGATAGTTAGACATCTAAGGGAAGTCTCATGAAGTCATGAAGATTTATGTTAGGGTCAAGATTTAATGGTCATAAGAGTAGGTAGAAAAATGTAAGGCAGTGTGGATTTAATAACATATAGAGATGGAGCTGAGAAAATCATTGGATTTGCATAAAGGGGGTGTTTTTGAGAAATTGGCATGTTATCTCTCATATCATAGCCTTAACAATCTATACAACGAGACTTTCTTAGTTTTTGTGCTAAAATAGAGGTGCATTTATGAGCATTGTACAAACAGGTATTGGTTATAGATATAGTATCAGTGTCCAATATTATAGGATTTTTGTTTGAAAAAGTCATCATATAAAACTGCAAAAGAGGATAGACTCCATTCTTGTCATAGTCAATGATGTAAAGTATAACTTCCATTGAGGGCATAGTTGGCTCATAGGGTAGTTGAAGGAAGATCTCAGTTAGTGATTGAAGTACAAACCTATTGTGAAGCAATGTTTTTCAATCATGTAAGTGCAAGAGGAAGTTCACTGTCAAAGAAATCTATGAAGAATCAAATCAATCATGATGAGGAAAGTTTTGCAAAAATTTCTAAAGGCACATTGACTATAGAAGAATTCAGAGGCAGTCATTGCACATTTTAGGATTTTTCTTCATTCATGTTTATCATCATTAGAATCATTAAGGAGTGCATGGGATAATTAGGTAGTTACTCTTATGCAATGTGGATGCATGAATAATAGGAAGTGTTAATGGAGAGTACTTAATGAATGAGGGTATGTGCAAGATCATGATGGGCCAAAAAGTGGCGATATGATGGGTATGTGTAGGGTATGTGGCTGACGACTTTTTTTTACCCAAAATTGATGAAACAAAAAGGGTTTCTAAAGGAGATTCTTAGCTTTCCACCAATATAAATTATGCTTTACTTTGAATTTAATAAATAATTATTATTCATTTTCTATTTGAATTACAGTTGAAAAACATCTATAGCTTTCAAACGGCATCAAATTTTTTGAATCCAACACATGCATCATATTCTATGCTTCACATACTATAGGATTTTAAAAAATGAATTTCATGAATTTTTTACCAAGTTAAGGTGGTCAGACATATGAGTTTTTATATTTTCTTAAAGTTGTAATAAAAAATTCATAATTAATTATTTACTTGGAAAAAAATTACAAAAGAATGTGCATCACATTGGGACATGAGTCCTCTACTTATATCTAAAATCTTATAAAAAATATTATCATTTTATTGTGGTTAGGGTGGTTAGACAAACACCTACTTATTTTTCCATTGAAATTTAAGTACTATTGCATTGAAATTTCAAATTTTCACCAAATAATTTTTTTTTGAAATAAACCTAGTAGTTTAGAAACTATATTCAAATTGCTACATATTCTATTCTTACATATTTTTTAAATAATATAGATAACTTATTCAAATTTTTACATCCAGTTTCCTAACTCTGATTTTTCTAAATTTTTCGGCACTTAAGGGCCTGTTTTTTCCATGATGATCTTGCACATACCCATGAGATGATAATATATTTCATGTATCCCTAGGAAAATGTTGTCATGTAGTTTTTCCTTTATTCTTTGCCTAGCCAGGTTTTCCAACATGATTATGTGTGAGAATATGTCAAGGATTCCTTAGGCACAGTACCAATAAGAGTGGAAGTGAGTAACCATAGGGAGGTGACCTACACATTGAGATTGTAGTTGGAAGATGCTTACATATGGCTAAATGATTTCCTATCATGGTGAAATCACAACTTTGTTACTTGAGCAGTCTATAAAGAAAGGGAGATATCAAAGTATTTTTTTCTCTATAGGGTCAATCATTGGTTTTCAAGCATCTTGAGAAATTTTTTATCAAAGTGATCAAGACATCCAAATATGAAAAATGGTTTGTTGGAAGAGAAGTGATTACTATTAATTTTCATTGATTATAATTCCTGTTGTGCTCTTACTTTATGCCTTGGGTGTGGAATCAGATTTTGAAATGATACAAATGGTTCAAGTTGCTAACTTGAGGATTTTTTGAAAGGGTGATTGTTTGATTTGAGGGGAAGACTGCATAAATTTGATGTCAGGTGCAGTTGTTCTTGACAACATTACAATATTTCTAGAAACTCTGAGAAAGTTGCCTAATTTTCAAAGGTTTTGGCAGTGATTCTTAGCAAGAACATATTTAGATTTCAAAATGGAAAAACATAATTTTTTCTTCAACATCAATGGTGGCAAACTAAGTTGGAAAGTTAGGAGTTTCCTTCAATATGGGAGCTAATTTCAAGGAGTTTGCAGTAGTCAAAGTTAGCAAGCAACATCAATCAAGTTGTATGATTGATTTTATTTTCCAAATCAATCAAAGATGGATTTAGAATTTGAATTTCTTTATAAAGGCATCTCTAGGAATTTCTTTATTTTAATTCTTGCTTTCTTTTCATGCTTGCAGTAGAAAAGATTGACCTTGTAACTCAGTTTAAATACATTGTTAAAAATCCTTTTGATTCAATAAAGTGATGATAGTAGTTCTTTCTCAATTTTATTTTACGTTATATTGCAAATGAATTGGTAGATGATTAGTTGTGATTGGGGTGTTTTGTCCTTTTTGTCCCATTTTATATAATATTTAGGTAAAGTATGCATGTTTAAGTACAGGTTATATGTTGTGTGTTCATTTTAGTAGATTATAGTTGTGGAAACTATCTTCCCTTCATGCAATAAGTTGAAACCAACACCTTCATATGAAATCTTTATGTGCTTCATGGTTTGTTCTAAGTTGTGAACAAGTTGAAACTTTATTGATTCATATTGTGATTTGGTTGAAGCAGTTAAACATAAATATTTTGGTACATCACCTCCTAGGAATTAGTTTTCAGTTTCAAGCAAATCCTTCTTTCCCTTTTCCTCAAAGTTTTAGCAGTTTTAGGTGATTCATCAAGGGAACCAACCATCTCTGGACATTCATCCTCGCTATAAGAAGCCCACAAATTGAGGATATTTTCATGTCACATAGGATGGTTGAGTGTATACTCAACTATGGTGCAATGCTAAGTGATAACAATTTTTGGCATGCCTGGTTCGATAGATTAAACTTTTTCAATGCAAATTTTTCTCATATATCATTGATTTTTGGTGTTTTTTTGAGTGATCTCTCCCTTTGGAGGCAAGAAAATAACACACCTAGTGACTCTAAAATGCAATTTTACTTGTTTCAATATGATCAAGTGTTTGTTTGTTTTGAACAAGTTTTATTTTTACTTGCTTTGCCATCTTTGAATGGAAAATCATGTCTATGTTTCATGGAAATATGTCATATAATCCATCATATCATGGGAGTACTGCTCATTATCAGCCATATCAAGTCAATCAAGTTGTTGGTTTTAGTTCAAATACCATGGCTTTTCAAGAAAACTAGCATGTTCAATATGATTACCACCCACCCACCCCTACTCAACCTCAATATCAACCTACATATGTGTACTGTAGAAAAAAGGAAACTTGCTTGATTTGGGAATAATTGATTGGATTTAATTGTGGCTCTGATCTCGTGTTTTGGGGTGTTTTTACATTGATCCGCATCTGGTGGGCTCCTTTGACCTTTGCAAACTAAATAAAATGCATCTAACAATGTCTTGTAAAGGTGTTGTAAAAATACTTTCACACTTTTCTATAATTTAATGAGCCCATTTTCCCTCTTTAATCCAAAAATGTAAAATTATTTAATTACATTTTCACATCAATATAGAAGGATTTTAAACTAAATTAATTCTTAATCTAGCCTTGTAATAATAGTGTTGTAATGTGTCCTATACATTCAAATTGATGTTGTGCCTTTCTAGGGTTAAGTGTACCATTTTTAATGATGCACCAATCACACTTACATTAAATTCTATGTCCTAACTCAATAATTGACCATCATATCAACATTAATAGGCCCCTACATACATATTGCAATTCCGAGGCATAATTTGATGAAATAACTAACAAAATCACCAAATAAACTTGATTTCTTCATTTCTCGACATTCCAACAAGCAGAATGGCCCTTGTGCAACCCATTCTCCATTAGGGGTGAATTAGTCCCATCTAGGTGGGACCTATTCACCCTTAATGGTGAGTGCGAGTCCATTTGAGTCATTTTCGTGGTTTGAGCAAGAAAACATGAATTAAAAGTTTATTATTCTTTTCATGCTGGCCTTATGGATCCAATTAATGGGAAAATAAGGTGAATTGACTACAAATACAAGCCTATAAATCCTAATTAACAAAATATTCATTATTCATCTATAATTCATCATTTATCTTCTATCTCAAGTCAAGCAAGTTAGGGTTTTATCATTTCAATTCATCAAGATAACATTCTTTAGACATTCCAAGGGCATATTCTTCATATTGTTACAATAATCCAAGATTTATCATCATACCAAGGTACTAATTCCTTCATTTCATGTTCATGCTTCATCTTATTTATTTATTTGGTTTAATTACCTAGAAAGAGGTTTGACCAAGGCAAACCCCCATGACCTAACATCCAACATTTCTCCTTCTCTCTTCTCTGTGTGTTTGCAAATCTAGGCATCTTGATGGCTTGGACATGATTGAAGATTAGGTTTCAAAATTGTTGAAGTAGTATCCACTTTTTCAAGGTCAAAATCTACACAAAAATTCATTTACTGCTTCATAAATTAGATTTTTGGATCCGAGCACCTAGAGGTGCAAAAAGAGTAGACTGGGAGCTTCAAATTCCACTTTTGAGTTTTTTTAGAAAAGCTAAAGTGCACTAATTCACCCAGAGTGGTGAATGAGTCCCACTAGACCTATTTCTTAGATATTTTTGTAGATTTGAATACCCATTTGGCTAAAACATGCCCCAGTGCAATTTTCTAGAACTAGGATTGATTCGCCCAGAATGATGAATGAGTCCCGCTAGACCTAAATATTAGCATTTCTAGATTTTTAGAGATTTTTCTAGTTTCTTCATAGTTTATAGGTGAACACCTTTAGTTTAATCAGTTTTTGTTACATTTGTTTTGTATTTCTAGGTCATTTAGCATATGTTTACATACTACACTATGTTTTCAAACACTTTGCATTTCCTTAGTTTTCATTCATTAATCAATATATTTTATCAATTTTCTACATTTAGGACATTTCATTTAGGTTCATTTCAATCATACTTGAATTAGTTTGAGTGAACCACCACATTTTTTGGCCTATCTCTCTCCTTTTAGGTGAAAACCCCTAAGAGAGCAAGAGAGCCATAGCCCCCAAAAAAAGACTGGTTCATTTTGGTGTACCTGCCTTTCAAATAATTTATTTTCTCATTTGGAGTCCTTCATCATCCTATATCTATCTTGCATTAATATTGTGTTGCATTTTGCATTAGTTAATTTTCATTCTAGTGTTTTAAAATGCATTAGTGGTGCAAGTATAGGTTGCATTTGCATCTCAAGTAATTAAAATTTTCTAATATTCTACATTTTCATCTTAGGACCTACATCATTCAACAAAAAATACATAAAAATAAATCACAAAAATCTGAATTTAAAAAAAAAAAATCCCTACTAGGACTCATTCGCCACCTTGGGCGAATGAGTCCCTTTACACCCCTGAAACTACCATTTACAGAACTGAGAACCTTGTTTCTAAGATTCTATTTGTTTCCAATAACTATTTGTATCAGTTGGTTAAGTTCCTATTACATGCATTCCATTAAGTATAGCTTAATTTGGCTCATTTCATGTATTGCTTAATTTCAAAATTTGCATTCCCACATTGTTGCATAGCATAAACAGTCAATTATCATCTAAAATTTGTATGTCATTTTAGGCTTTACATTTCATTTTTTGTTTGCATAAATTTTTATTAAAAATGTTTTTGAAAAGGAAAACAGTTTTATAGGGACCTAAAACCACAGAGTTCAAACAACAAAAGATAGAGCTAAATAAGTCCAAACAAATAGACTACTGTCCCAAAAAGGAAATGATAACACAAAGAGACAACAGGGTCCAAAAAAAGGACTACCCAAAAAGCCAGAAACAAACACCGCCGCACTACTCCAAGGTGTTCATCAACTCCTCGGCCTCCTTTTCAACATCCTTCATATCCTGTAACCCCTGCTTGAGGATTTGAGCTGTATGTGAAGAAGTTGGGGTCTTCCTCTTCGTGTTAGCCCGAGTTCGAGTCGAAATCCCTTCACCAGCAGATCTGCTGCAACCTTTGTCCGCATCCAAATCCACGACCAGCAAACCCTTTTGATTTTTTTTGAGCTTTTCCACCATTGCATTGATGATAATGGCATTATGCATGGCAATTTTGTGATTATTCGCCATAGTGGCCCTAATATTTTGGCCTATCTTGGACATATTGCACTCGATCCTAGTCAATCTTTCCTCCTACGCACATCAGTTTTTTCCCTTGGTATAGCTCTATTCTCATTCCCTCTCTTTTATGGCTCCATCTAACTTTCCTGCCTCCAAATCCTTGACCCTGTTGCTTAGACCTATATTATGGCTTTTCAAATCACAGACTTCCTTCTGGGTCCACTTGAGAACAATGAAAAGGCCATCCGTACTTTTTTCCACCACACTCACAATGTCCTCAGGCTTGAGCTTATTTAGGGTAGAATTAATTTCATCCTAATTAGGGGAATCATTAGGGGCATTCCCAAATCTTCCAGACGTAGGGGCACTAGGGGCCGACTCTTTACTGACCATAGGTTTATCGTAGCACTTGAATTTCCAAATACTAAACAAGTTTTGTAACAGAGGTAACTCTTTAAACCGACATCAAACCAGAGTAGGGCAGCCGTAGAGACGGTTGTATATTAAGATAGGGCGGCGAGGTAAGACTCGGCTAGGGAAATCATGTTAGGCTGCAGCCTTTAGGACATGACGGGTTATTAAAACATGTTATTAATAATAATTTCTAAGTTTGCATCAAAAAATTAGTTTAAGAATGATAGTCATTCATTCAATGCATTCCCTAGTTATGATAGTCTCTTAGCACAAGAGAGTGAAAATGTTAATGCTTTCTTAAACTTACACTCCCTCCTATCTCTCCCATTTATGAGGATGATGTGTTAGAAGGGAATACAAATATAGATGAACCATGATGATCATAATTTTACTTCTCTTGATACCTCTCCTTTTAGTGACGAAGTATCTTGGTGAAAGAAGGTACAATCGTTGAGAATCATGAAGGTCTTGTTTGTCCTTCTCCTAGTCCCCCTTGGGAAGATAGTATAACAATACAAGATGAATGCATTTCCACCACTTTACCTAGTCTCCCTTCATCTCCCAACACCTCCCCTATTTGTGACACAAGTGAATAAGGGTACAATCATGATTGATCATGACAAACACATTTGTGAGGAGGATATGTCGATATCAAGGAATCCAATTAGAGCTCTAGCATTATCAATATGTTGAAGTTTAAAATAAAGCTACAAATTTGAGAAGAAAATTGTATGTGGTAAAAAACATGGGAGAAGAGATAGTAGCTTTAGAAGATACTCTATCTACATCTATTATTGGAATTTGAATAAAGAGAAGTGATCACATATTTTTTTGTAATTTTATCAAACATGAATCGATGAAGTTTGCAATATTTTTTACATTCTAATCTTGCAATGATATGAATTAAGTGGTAAATAATTTTAAATTATAGAGGAGTGAAGGTGTTAAATCCACCAAAATCAATTGACATCAGGTATTACATAAGTGATTTTTTTTTACTTAGAATTTAATTGTATTTAAGAAAGCTATTTTTTCAATGGGAAAGAGTGGTAAAAGAGTGAATGAGGAAAGTAAGAATGTAATGTGTGTTTATAATATTTTGGAAGAAGAGCTTGAGAAAATCATAAAGAAAAATAAAGAATTGGAAGAAGAAAATAAGTCACAAAAGGAAGATATATCAAAATTGAGAATTTGATATATCACACAAGGAAAGAACCATAAAGAATGTATATTAATGAAGAAAAAACCAAGGTTGAATCAAAACCCTTATGAAATTGATCGTCGAATTATCAAGGTGAAGGTGTATGGTCTCTGTTAGGGTTTTCTTATGTATGTGGTCATTCTTGGCCCCTCTTGCATCATATTGCACTCTTTGCACATGATTTTTCTCTTTTCCTATGTGTACGACCACATTTACTGTGATTTTTTTATATTTTAATACACCTTCAACTGGCTCTAAACCAATATTTCTTGCTAGTGTTGGAAATTCAACAACTCTACTCAATGTCTCCTCTAAACAAACAACCCCAAAAATTTATTCTGAAAGTGTTTCATGAGGTAAGTCTTTTGACAGCTCAGCTGATGTGGTTTTACCTTTTCATAATTTTGATTATGCTTTTCAATGGCTTGAGCAACATACCCTTGCTGGGTATTCTATCAAGAGGAATCCCCCTACAAGTGTGCTTAAAGATTGGGTCAACAAGACGTGGGTCCCTCGTGCGGTCTGCCTTGATATGGTCCAAAATTTAACCAAGGGTTTTTTTTGTTCCGCTTTACAAAAGTCAATCATGTTCAAGAAATCCTAAACCATGGTCCTTGGTATGTCAGGTCTTCTATGTTGGTTTTCCAGTCATGGACCTGAGACTTCGCTATCTCGGATGACACCAAGTTGCAGGTCTCGATTTGGATTGAGTTTCCAGGTTTTCCTTTTCCTTGTGTGCCTTTTTTGAGTCATATTGCATCCTCTCTAGGGAAAGGCCATTTGTATTGAGCCACATAGGTTTTTCTAGGCCTGACCCCAAAAATGGGTGTATGTTGAAGTGGACCATTCATAGGATTTGAAGGACTCCATTGACATTCAAATTGGAGCTCTCTGATACACCCTAAAGGTCACTTATTTTAATCTACCTAACATGTGTGATAGGTTTCAGTTCGCAGACCACAAGATCAAGACTTCCCTTTGGCAGTGCCTCCTACTCCTTCTCTACCACGAGAGTCTGAAAAGCCTCGTCAGGTGGATAATTTTGTTTCCAAACTTGACGAAAAATGGACCACAATCACAAACTTTAGAAATAATTCCAGTGGTTCTAGGATGGTTTCCAAAGTCCCTGAGCTAGAAAATTTGTTTTAAACCCTTCAAAAAAGGGGAAAGAGGCTCCAGTCAAGGTTGATAATGTTCTAGCATGGCCTAGGTGGAAGGTTGTGCCTCAACCTGCTACTATTATGATAGCGCAGTCAAATACTTCTCCTCTCGTGTCGGGAGCACAAAGGTAGTCTCACAGTCCTTCTTTACCATTGGAAGAAGGTCAATTTGTGCAAGAGAAATGAATATTTTCTTCTTTGAATATTCAAATTGGGTTAGTTCCACCAGATTTTTCCCAAAATCGCTTCTCTTGTTTGAATGTAGAGGAGCAGGACTCCGACGATATGGAGGAGTTTCACTAGTGAATTTACTCTCATGGAATGTTTGAGTCTAATAGACCTCTCCAAAAAGGATTATGTTAGGGATAGTTTGAAGAAATATTTTGGTATTGAAGTTCTTTATCTCCAAGAAGTTATAATTTCTGGTTTTTTCTTCATTTCAGTTTGTCACTCTATTTGGCTAGCTAGTCAAATGTTTAATAGCAATCATGAAGTTGGGCATAGTGGAGCTGTCACCCCTCTTTCCCCATGGTGGAACGATTGTGTGGTTGACCACGAGTTTGACTCCACACATCGGCTTGTCTGGATCCTTCTCAAGATTGATAATCATTCCTTTGGGATTATTAATGTTTATGCTTCTAATGATGCCATGGAATGCTCTGTGC
This sequence comes from Sequoia sempervirens, assembly GCA_007258455.2. Classification (NCBI taxonomy): domain Eukaryota; kingdom Viridiplantae; phylum Streptophyta; class Pinopsida; order Cupressales; family Cupressaceae; genus Sequoia; species Sequoia sempervirens. The sequence goes on along the minus strand of VDFB02199089.1, from coordinate 4,117 downwards.
TTTGGCATTGGATTGTTGATTCATTTATAGTTGCTACTTGGTTATTGTGTGGGGATTTCAATATCATTGTGATGGCATATGAGAAAGATGGCACTCTGCCATTCAGATGGGCAACTAGTGAATGAGAGGCATGGTTTTACATGTCTAATAAATTGGGGCTCCTTGATCCCAATATTGCTCACTACCATTTTCATTCCCTCTAGCACACTTGGTGTAATTACCAGGCTAGCTCTGATAGGATATTTAAGCACCTTGATCATGCCATGATCTCATCTCAATATTTCTTCTCTTTTCACAGCTCTTCGCTTTTGGTTAAGCCATTAGTTGATGTGACTTTGTCAGATCGTTTCCCCCTTTTTTTTGCATTGAATGGGAGACAAGAGAGCGTTGGGCCTATAAGGCATAGTTCTTTTCAAACACGTCTCTACTTCACATCAACCCATGTTGGCCCACATTTGTAGGATTTGGAATTTGGAGTGTAGGCCACCACATAATAAAGGATGGATTAATTGGTGGAATGATGCTATCACTCGCATGACTCAATTTCTCTGCATTTATGGGTGCTAGTTGGCCATTTTTTTTAGTGGTCTTATGGGTCTACCATTGGTGACCTACGCTTAGCTACTGAGGCTTTAATAGCCAACCCTTTCTCCCCATTATTGCAAGTTAGGGTGGTGGAGTTAAGGCACAAAAATCAAGTTGCAGATAATTATGCTGCCAGAGGTGCACAAATTAAAGCCAAATTAAACTGGTTAAAAATTGGCGATCATGCCTCAAAGGATTTTTTTCTATCCATGCATGCCAAACACTCTTCCCAAGGAAAAAAAATAATAAAAAATGGAATCTAGGTGCTTTCTGAGCTACCTAATATTCTCCAGGCCATTCTCAGGCATTATGATCAATTTTTTGCTGGCCAAGATTACATGTCGAAGCGCTAACAAGCTCTTCAAGAATGCCTTGTTGTTGTGCCAAATAGGCTATCTTCAGCCCAAAAAGATTTTGTGATACTTTTCTCTCTATTGAAGACTTGAAGGAAGTTGTTCATTCCAAGGTGGATGACAAGGCCCCAATTGTTGATGGTTTCCCTTGTGAATTTTACAAGGGCCTTTAGGATTGTGTTGGACAAGATTTACATAAATTCTATCTTGATGCTTTTCTTTCCAAAACTCTAGGTATTATAATTAATAAAGGAAACATTAAATTCATACTTAAGCCTAGAGATCTTGAGGACATTTGCAACTAGCAACCTATCATGCTCCTCTATGTCTCATACAAAATCATTGCTAAAGCTTTGGCTTTGAAGATTTTCCATCTTTTGAATCAGATTGTGCACCCAGAGAAAACTAGTTTCATTAAATTTAGATTTATTTTGTACAACATTATTGTTGTGTGAGAAGGTATGGAGTGGGCTAGGCATTCAGGCTAGAAAGCCATTTTTCTTAAAATTGATTTTGTTAAAGCCCATGACTGCATTGAGTGGCCTTTCATTCTTTCCATATTGAAAGCCTTGGGGTTTGGGCCTAACTTCATTCAAGTTGTCCAAATTCTTTTATCATATGCCTCTGCTTATATTAGCATTAATGGCCACCAATCTTCTACTTTTGGTCTTTTTGCTCTATTCGAAAAGGATGCACGCTTGCTCCTTCTCTTTATGTGCTTGTTGCTAAAGGATTTAGGTACTTACTGACTCATGTGGTTTCTCAATAGTGTGTTAGAGTAATTTCCTTGCCTAACTCCTAGGCTCAACTTGTTAATGGCCATATTGTTGATGACTTTCTCCTCACCCTTTTGAAGGAAGAGAATAATATTAAGGAGACTCTTGAGTGCCTTCATATTTTTTGTCTTATGTCTGATTCCACCATTCAATGGCATAAAACTCTATGTTACAGGTAGTCTATTCTACCCACTCCTCACTGGTTTAAGCAGTATGGTTAGAAATGGATTGGTCGAAGGGAAATCTTTTAGTTTATGGGAATTCCCTTCACCTTCTAGGCTTCTCCAACTGAGTTGTGGCAAGTTGTGCTCTCTAGGATTGATAAAAAAATGGCCTATTGGATGATGTAAGAAAGGTGGTTGACACTTCCAAACCAACACAAAAAATTAAACTCAATCAAAAATAACTCTTATAACACTACCCTATTTCCCTTTTCTCAAAACTCATAACTAGAGGCTTGTAGCCCTCAAAACCCAACCTTTGAAGATATATTTTCAAAAAGGGCCATATAGAGGTCAAAAAAACATCATTTAAGACCTGTCAAAAATCCCAACACAATATCCCAAAATATCACAAGAGGTTTCTTTGACACAAGTTTGAAAACCAATAGGCGGCCCTATGTTTAGGCTACTCAATTAGCCCTCTTTTACAAAGGAGGTCCCTCCAAATCATCAATTTATCACTCAAAATATTTTGAAAGACTCAAATTGTGATGCAAAATAATAGAATCCAACATCATTTCTCAGATACATGGCTTCTACAATGTTGATGCTTGAAACCCTCTATTTTCATGCACAAGACCTAGGGTTTATTGAAAAACACAACTTTTGGGCTTACCAGACTCAACCAAGGAATCAATTAGGCCAAAAATACCCTGTACAATGTTAATCAACCCTTACATTTACTTTCCCATCAAAAATTTGACAAAACCCTTCTCTAACCCACCATTTTCATATACAAAAATGCATTTATCATCCTTAGGGAATAATTCCATTTGTCACAACTTATTCCCCCTTCCTTCTAAACCATAGAAAAACCTAACCTACCTTTATATGAGTCATTACATTGAGGCACAAGACTGGATAGTAGGTGAAATGACTATTTCATCTTTTAAACACCAATCAAAACCTTAATTGTGTGCAATAGGGCTGCTTGTAGAAAACTGGTGAAATCTCCCTCTATATTCAGAGTTAGACACTCAAAATGGAACCAAATGAAAGATACTTCATGTGTCTACATAACACAATAGTATTTAGATCATTTAAATCCTGTACGGGTCTGTACAGTATGTGCAAAGTTAAAAATAATAGAGATTTACAGAAAATGTGTTGTATATTATTTGGAAATCTTGAAATACAACTTCAACAACTGATGTTCAAGCCTTTTATGGATTTTTATACATATTTATTTCAAATCCCAACCAACTTTTGAAAATCCTATAACTATCTTTTGAAATACTAGACTCTTCATATTCTGCATAAGTTACATTTTTGACAATTTTGTTTATGACAACATTTGCATTTTTTTTGGGTAACCTTTTCCTAACTCCACAATTCTAAGACTCAAACCACCTGCAAATACATATCAAATGGTCTTGTTAGACACATTATTTAGCATAGATAGACCTCACACCCAAATCCCTAGACTCACCCTACTAACCTCAACCCCTCAAATGATCAAATTTTGACAGTGTTTAGTGCTCCCCCGCACCATACAACTTCACGTAAAAAGAATGCTTGTCGTAAAGAGTTTTTCCCTGCACAAGCTCCACTAAGCCTCGTGATGCTCTGGTCTGTACTTTCCTTGATCCACATATACAAAGAACTGTAATCAACCCCATCCATTCTTTATTTCATTTGAACATGATTAATTATTTGCACCGACCGAGCAGTTGTCTTCATCTATTCTAACCAAACATGAAAATGTTCGTATCTTCATGTACCAAACAAAATATTACTAGGGGATCCATGATCTAACTTCCTTTTTCTTCATCTCATGCGCAGCATTCTTTATTGTCTTGTCCACCTATCTTCCCATCACTATCATCACCTCCTATTGTCTTGTCAACATTTTGTACCCCGTAATCGTCACACTTTATCAACCTTTTTACTTGTATATATGCTTGTTTTGTAACCTATTCTCCAACCAAGTGGGACATAACATTGTCCTATCAATACATTAGTATACCACCTTATTGTCAATTCATCATTTAACCTTGCACCACCTTCACACCTCCTGCTTGTCGTGAGATTTCTTAGACCTTTGAACTAATTGTAGTACTTTACCTTTGTGTCTTCCATTACATTCTTTACAAGTTATTTCTTTCCACACATAATCACATTAGCCTTACCTTTTCATCTTCCAACAAAGTGAGTCAAATTTTTTTTACATCCATCCTTCTCT
>VDFB02199088.1:0-33616 GCA_007258455.2 Sequoia sempervirens | reverse complement strand
TTTCTTCTTATAAAAATAGCCATGGAATAGATTGACAAATCTTACCAATTTCTTGTTTTTCTTCACCCTTTTTCTATCCATTGTGTTACAAAGTGTTATTCTTGTGCGCCAAAAAAATTCATAACTAAGTTGGCTGTTGGGATGTCACACTTGTCACATTTTGGTAGTGTAGCACTTTTCCAAATTTCAACACCATTAGGAGTCATTCTGGAAGGCTATTTAGACCAAAAAGGCCTTCTTGGTCTAGATTCTTGATCTTTTGAACTACACACAGCTAACTCTCTCTTATCTCATTTTTTCTTTAGTATTTTACAACATTTCCTGAGCATTCACAATATTCTTTATCTCTCTTCTTCATGCATATCTTTCAAATAACTCTTTTGCATCTTTAAGACTAAGCTCCATTTTTGCAAACGAGGTTATCTTGTAAAGAGGCCATTGTCATCTTGGAGGCTCTACTAATTTTTTTCATCACACCAACAAGCTACTCTATTTTTTATGTTTTGGAGTAGTAACTTCCAAAAATACTACATTGAGCATACCGCTTCTATTTTGTTTGCATATTATTCTCTTTACTATTTTGTCTATTTCCATGATCTTTTCTAAGGTTGTCCATGGAGGTGGAAACACCAATATCGGGATTTTACTTAGGAAAGATCCTATACAAGCACCTAACCTTTCTCTTCAATATTATGTGTGTAGGTATAGGTGGGAGAACTCCTTGGAGAAATCTTGGAGTTTATCAAACATCCTCGTTGATATCATAAACCTCTCTTTGTCATTTCCATTTAGGTTTCACTTAATATGTTTATTTTTTTCATTATATATTCATTGTGCAATTAGTCTTCACACACTTTCACATCCAAAAATATTGTGTAAAGTATTTTATGTTTTCCTACAATTGTTTATGTTTTCTATCCATATAGGAAATTAGCATGACCAGCTATCATCCTACAACCATGTGCAATTTTGTAGACAAAGAGTGTTTTGAGCTGTCCAAAAGACTTATGTACCCTAAAATTCCAATTTCTAATGTCTAAAGAGTTTAGATGATATTTTTAATCTTCAAAAGATACATTAAACTAATTAATAAACCTAAGCTTAAAGTTTGTAGATAGTTGAAGGCTTACTTGTGTAGAGGGTTAGAATTTGGATCCTTTAAGGATTTTATTATCCCTCACAGAGTTTCACTTTTCATGCCCTAAATGTTGGTGAACTTGATGTGAATTTAACTTATTCAAAAAAATTCTCCAAGGTAACATCATTTAAAATCTTGTAATCCTTTTTTCCTCTCTTGCATTCTCTTCTCTCATGATCCAGAGTTTTGAAAGATGCACATTGTGAATACTCTTCTATGAGTGTCACAAAGAAACCTACAAATTATAGATTTGTAATATCATTGTAACCCTCTTTCCTTGAACATCTTGAATAATCCCATGACCCAAGGGATCTAGATACCAAATTTTGATAAGTTAAATGGAAAGGGAGATCCAAAAACACATGCTAGTTCCTTTACCACTTTGGGTAGTGAATTTTTATATCAAGACCATCTGTTGGAAAAGTATTCCCATGATCCCTTAAGGAGATCATGCTACAATAGTTTTTCTCATTTCCTAATAACTATGTATTTTATTTTGATCAACTAATGAATTAGTTTGGTTTAAAGAAAACATTGGCTCCAAGGTTACTATTGTTGATCTTGTCCACTCTAAATAGTAACCCAATGATAAGTTAAGTAATTTTATTTATCATTACCAATCTATCTCTTTCAAAATTCCCTATGACCTACCTGACCATGACATCCAAAGGAAGTTCATGGAAAGCCTCCATCTAACATTGGCGATAATGAGGAGCTCCTTATGAAATAATCTCTTTCTTTTTTCATCTATATACTATGTTATAAGATTATTAATAGATGTTAGCCTAGTATGACTTGGTCCAAATTTCATCCTCACTTTTTAATAATTTGGAGCTACATCTTATTTCAAAGGGTTTAAAATAAATTAGTGACTAGTCTTTAATCACATGCCCATAATTTTCTTGCCAGAAAAACCAACTAATTTTTTTTTTTTTAATTTATTTATTTATTTACAAGCATATATATTCATTGACACTGTAATTGTCAAGATGAAATAACATGATTACAAGTGTTCCTTCCAATATTATCATCAAGTTTAAATCTTGTCATCACATTTGACTAATAGGGTATATTAATTTGACTTGGTCGAATTAATTTAAGTAGAGGTTAGTTTAACCTAATATAATTAACTTGTCAATTGTGTGAGTTAGCGGTTAAGGATTTAGAATACCACAATACTCAAATATCACCTGCATAAATTTGTTTTATGGAAATATCTTCACGTAACTTTTAAATTAAACCCCCTTTTTAACCAAACTCACATCTAAAATGTTTTGCTACCCTTGTTTGATCAATCTTGAATTTAAATATTAAATAATTTCTATATGTCATCCTACTAATATGACAGCTTTAACTAAGCTCTTGATTCTAGTTAGAAAATAACAAATCATTTAATTACATCGATAATCCTTGATAATAATCGTATCGTTAATTAGTATGATTTTGAACCATCCGTTCATTGTTTATTTATTATCATTAATATTTTCCTATAGGATGCACCCCAACAATTTTTATAGTAATAACAATCTTGTTATTGGTATGGTATTGCTACACCACTTTAGTGTTTCTATTTGTTGCTGATATTATTTTCCCGTGTTAATAATAATGCTCACTCAAATAGTAATACCCTCCTGATTTTATATATTTAATTTAACTAGTTCATCTATGTTTCCTTAACAAAATTATGCACAATAAATCATTGATTAACCTTTAATGAAAACACTATTATCATTATTATTATTATTATTTTAAAACCCACTTTCTAAATATTAACAGTAATACTATTTACTCCATACTTTAGAACAATACTAGTACTCATCAATTAGTACTGTCATTCTTTATTGGACAATTGGATCCTAATACTAAGTACATTATTTAATCTTTATAACAAACAAACATATTATTCAATTTACTATTTCTATTTAATCAATTAAATTGATCACTATTTTACCCAAGATTAAATATGAGTAACAATAGTAACTTCATCTATCCCCCTCTATCTAATAATATTTTCAATTATATTGTTATCATATTGTAATAGCATTATTTGTTCATTTTATTTATTTAATTTTTTTTTATTTAATAATATGCTTAAGTCTCCACAATAATAATAACATTAGACTTATTCCCTTTATCATTACACTTAATACAAATGCCTTTATTATATGTTTTAGTTCATAAAATACAGTACCTTTATTATTATTCTTTTTTTTCTTTTTGTTCGTACAATAACTCTGAATGCTATGACTGTTATAAAATAATAAAACCAATTAACAATTATGTTACTAATATTGGTATTAACATTTGCAATACTGCTATTTTTATTAATGTTAATAATAATTCTGTAGACAATGATATCAAAAAAAGAAGGGTGCATAAATCCACAAAACATTTGAAAACTTGCCACCAGTAACAGTCTTGCAATTTCTAGAAGTAAATCTATTATTGTATATCCAATCTGAAAAGAAAACTGTACTGCTGAAGCTTTTACTGGTGGGTTGTATTCTGCTCTCTATCAATATATTCATCAACTCGGAATTATTGGTCATTCCACATTAACAGCATTAGTTACATTTATCTTTATGGAAGGAGAGTCATATTCATTTATATTAGTTACGGAATCAGCTGCTAGAAAAAAAATACTACCACTCTATTGGAACCAAGCCCAGTCTGCCAGAAGGTCCACTTTATGGTGTTGGTTATCTCATTAGATTGACCAATAGTTGCAGAAATTTCTAGAAGTTACCTGGGGTTAAATACAACTAACGTAAGGAAGAGAAAAATATAGAGATTTAACATTGGTGTAATTTATTTGTTAATTGTTGATCACATTGGTACATATGAGACTAAATAATGATACCGTTACTTAGGCCAGCTATAGAGACAATTTAATTGGTTGCGGTTTGGGAGGGGTAGATGGATGGTACTAACAGATCTCGCTGCCCCAACGCCAGAACGAAAATAATCACATATGTGATTTCTACAGACAAGACCATAAAAAAAAATGTCAATCCCTTCCTTAGCATTGACGATACTTTCTTGTTTGGCTGGAAGTTTTGACTCAGTTCTAAATTGTGCTAAAGATGTTTAAGACTTCTCACCTACCCGGATATGGCCTCCTCTTGTCTATCATTTCATTTAAGGTTGAGGAAAAACTGTCAATAGTTTATTGCTGAAAGGAAAACTTCTACAAAGTGGTATCATCGAACTATGTAAGTACTTTTATTCGATTATTCTTAACCAAGCAATCTAAAGTGATGCCTCCCATATTCACTAAGTAATCTCGAGTACGTGACTTCCAACCTTCATTTAAAAATGGGTGCAGAAAAGTGTACAGGAAGGTACACCGTTCAGAGCCACTTTAGATACTGTGGCGTCAATTCACATTTAAACCTCCACAAATCTACTAGCCTTTTTTTTTAAATACTAGGTCGATGCATTCATCTATACGACCCTTCATCCACTGAGCATTTTCTATTAAAGACAAGTGGGTCAATAGGAGAATCCTACCCCTACCAGTTGATTTTTATTCAAAAAGGCGTCCTTGAACTAAGCATTGACAACTACTTATTCAACTGCTACATGACTATTTTGCAGTCAAGAGATTAAATTATCCACACTGCCCACTGAGAAACACTCTACCTACCTGGCATTGGAGGAGCATTATAGGACAGATTGGAATGAATGGTAGACGTACAATTTACGCAGCCGATGACAGTGAGGGCCCTATCCAGGACTCAGACCAATCACTCATGATTTAAAAAGGGAAACTCTTCCAGCCATCAATATACCTAAAAGTCCAACGCCTCTCATGCTAAGTATAATGACAGGTCAATGCGTCCACACTCTCTAATCCATCAAAGACAGCGAAACAACGATATTTCTTGCCGCTCACCTGCTACTGCGCCTTATCCCTAGAAATCCCGACTGTGACATTCCAGTTGGTAAAAAAAATTAGGCTCAAGTAGGGCGACAACAGCCCTGAGGAAGACATTGATAGGAATTAGGAGCCATCCTATCATCTTCAATTTGCATTGAAATGAAAGAGAGAAAAAGAGTTCGCAAATTATAGTGTGGGTTGACTCTTCCTGATTTATATATATATATATATTTTTTCTTTTTCTTATAACAAAAGGGATCTGCAAACATCTTATTCAAGCAGGGGCGGCCTACTGCGTTCACCACCAATATAAGTATTTCAGGTATATAAGTATTTGTAAAAAAATAGATATATATATCTTTATTCAAGCATATATTGCTTATACTCAACCAATATGCTTATCCAATATTGTCCATTTTATTCTGCAGGTGGATAATATGTATATCTCTGTATATTCTATTTTGGAATGCTTTCTCATTTACTAACATAATAGGTTTACAATTTCCTGCCTGTAGATTTGACTTTTCTTTCCAAAATCTGAAATAAATTTAACATCTCATCACAACTGGGAATTTTGGTTACTGAGTTTTTATTTTGCTTAAGCTTACGGAATATTACATTATCATATTATCCTCTTCCTTGAACAGATGGCATCTTATAAGGAAGGCTTGAGGATAACTTCACATTAACAACATTTTGTTCGTATATACTATATATGCGACTAAAAGTAAGATTCTTCCTTTAAATTCCAAGTTCCTCTAACAGTTCCGCCTACACTTAAAACATAAGATCTTTCAAAGGCCTTTGCAAGGCTCCTAGATTATATGCTTCCTTCCATTACATAAAAATACAAAAACTTACTTTGGTCTCTTCTTATTACAAATAATGCATAAAATGAGATGACTATCAGATAGGGAACCAGAGCTTGATCTTTTCATCCTTTTATTTGCAGCAAAATACTAACCTACAATATTGCAACAATTCTTAATATTACAATGCAAAACACACACAAAACCAATGGAACTTGCTCTCCACCCTACCGTAATGGCGTCATGGAGCCTCGTGGGCTCTAGCCATACCCCCGAGCAAGGAATTATTTTAGCTCCATGATGATAAATGGAGTCTTTTCTCATTTTTACAAAGAAATAAAACTAACATAGCACAAACATAATGTATCTAAGTTCTCTACCTTCCATTCTCCACCATGATTCATTCCATATTTCACATCCTTACCACCAATAACAAAGGGAAATAGTAGTAGGAGAGAATACTTATCTCTTTATATGAGGAGGCTAACTCCTTGAACCTTCTTTCCTCTGCCAAGCCATCTTGATCATTCTCTACTATCTCCATTAGAGTTCTCCAAGAGGAGAAGTGGGCAATGCCCAAATCTTCCATCTTCTTGAGGTATAAAGGAATCTTCCAAACCTACACTCTTTCCCACAAGTGCTCACACATGTGTGAGTCTTGTGCCAATTCCAAGAACTTTTGGGGAGTGGGAAGTTGAGAGTTACAAGTCACACTTCCCAAGCCCCAACACTTTTGAATTCGTCATATTCATGAATGTGGACTTTTGGGGGGTCTTTTCACACTCCAAGGACAAGTTCACATGTCAAAAAGGTTCCAAACCCATAGGTATAGGTCCTAGGGGTCTATTCTTGTTCAAAAACCAAGGAAATTGACTCAATAATCCCTTTTTAAAACCCACAAAAGAATCCATACGAATTTTGATCTTGACCAAGGGTTCCAACCCCAACCAAACTCACATCACATGACCTACAATTAGATTCTACTCAAACATAATCAACCAATCAATAATAAAACCTCAAACCCTTCTAAGTCAAATAGGGCTACACTTAGAACTTCCCAAAGAGGTATCTGATTTGATTCCAATATTTATCCATCCTCCTATTTGCATATTCGATTCCTGCACATTACCAAGGTCAGCATGATTAGATCATATATCTCTTCATATTATTAGCTAATCAAATTCACATAATTTTCACTCATGAACTATTTACTCATTAATACATAAAATGAACCTAGATTCAATTTTCATTATAATCCAAGGAAATACACACTTACTCCCATACAAGAATATAGTCACTCCATCATTTTGTTTACCACCTTAGTAATTCATTTTAAACTCCTATAACATTAACGATGAACCATTTGCCAAATAACCCATCTCTTTCAAGTTATATCCAACAATTCATATGTGCTTCTATCATCAAGGTTAATGCCCATGAATCCTAAAAAGAGTTTCATCATTCATTTCATCATAATCATTATCTATCTAATTGTTTGATTGAAATAAAATGGGGGATACGAAACGAGGTCTTACATTCACGGTAGCATAAGCAAGAGTATTATCAAATAATCACACTATTTGTCATCCATAATACATCTTACCATCTATTTAGGATCACATAAAACATATTAGGTCTTTACTAATCACATGCAAGGTGGGGCCTTACATCTCCCTCCCCTTAGCTTAGACTTCCTCCTGGAAGTCATTAAGGTTTGAAAACATAATCTCAATATAAGAACAAACATAAATATATCGAACATACTAATTACTTTTACTTTCTCGATGGAAGAATCAAAACATTTAGCTATAAGCGCATATTAGAGGCAAATCTCTTCCATGAATTAAACATTTAAATACTTAGAACAAAATTTCTCATACTGGATCAATTTATTTGATATATGATTAATTTAACAAATGCTAACAACAATCCATGTAGCTCTAATTTATTAACAATGTAATCGACTTCAATTAAATTATGCAAAACTATATCAAAATGAATTCATAACCTTTTATACACCTCCAAAATTTCTTTGCATCATAAACATCACTCATGATGTTAGAAAATATTTTTGTTCCAATATCAATTCATGTCTCAAGGAATATTAAATTTGCATCAATTGTTGCTATCTTTGTCACATAGTTCACAGGTACAACACATCACATTTACTTGCAATTTTCACATGTACACACAACAATAGCAAGGATGCTCTTCCCAATCGGGTGCGCCTATCCTCATACAAAGGATGCTCTTCCTAAATTAGGTGTGCCTATCCTCATACAACCACACAATTTACAACACAAGGCTCACACAATGGGGTTTACAAGGATGGATATTCTTGGATACCACTCGAGGCCCTTCTCTAAGGACTCCTCCATATAGATAAGAATAATCATAGAATGAGGGAAGAATGGATTAATGACCGTCCCATACCGGTCCCATTCACAACCCCTTTCAAAATAATTCCCCAACACATCTACTCCCCTATACGACCTGCCAGGGAACCCCCCGGGATATGGCAGTTTACAAATTCCACATTACACCACACATGCCAGCAAATTTGCAACCAAGGAGAAAGCCTCAAACTGAATAACACAAGATCATAAACCAAAGTTTCAATAAAACTCCCAAGAGGGAACTTATAAATTCAAGAGAAACAAAATAAAGATAAATTGTAGCTACATTGCAACTTTCCAATCATAATTCAAAGGAAAAATTAAACAAGTCCTTGAGGCAAATCGGACTATATAACAACTTCCAAATGGCTAAATAGCCTAAGTACATAAATGTAAAATTACACATTGCTGGCGCATAATAGAATAAAACATCAATCAAGAATTATAAATAATTCATATTCAACAATAAAATTTGCACATTACAAACACCACGTGACTTGATAAGCCACCTAAGGGGAGGAGGGGAATGGTGTTTCTCTAACCACATCATAAGTATTATAGCAAGCAATAATTGGTGGTCCCTGACCACATAAATATGAATAACTGGTGGTCCCCGACCACATAAATATGCATCACTGGTGGTCCTTGACCACATAAACATGAAGCACTGGTGGTCCCTGACCACATGAATATGTGTAATTGGTGGTCCTTGACCACATAAATATGCATCGCTGGTGGTCCCTGACCACATAAACATGAAGCACTAGTGGTCCTTGACCACATGAATATGAGTAACTGGTGGTCCCTGACCACATAAATATGAATCACTGGTAGTCCATGTTATTCCATCCTTTACCCATGGGTTATAAACATTGAGGAAGAGGCTAGCACTATGAACCAACAAGTGTGGCTCTCATATGTGGGGGAGTAGGCCATGCTCAACATCCATGGGAAGATTACAATGACTTGACATAGATCCTTTATTAGGATTAGGGACAACGCCCTAAGCTCGTAATCTCCTAATGGTAGACCATGTGCCTCTCAACCCCTATTTACACTAGCTGGCATCACACTCCCATTAGGGGGGAACCAAACACTAGGGGTACACATAAAAATAAAACTAACACAAAGGAATACATCACATTTTATTTAATAGACACCCTTACACACAAAACACATTTATTTGAACTCACAACTAGCTAGCTTAAATAAAGGCCATCACAAAGGGTACATATAGGGGATCATACTAGATGTCCACCACCCTTATCCCAAGTCGGATACCCTATATCTCATACTTGGGGCACAACACATCTACTGGTTTTCACTTCACGTGTCATAACATAATACACTTTATGAAATTCACCATATTGTAGAACAAATTCAATTCACTTACATACACTTATTTTTCTTTAAACAATATTTACTTTGCTTCTTAATTTTGTACATATCTACTCACTTTGCGTAGTTAAAAGGAATCACTAGTTGATGCACAAATGTAGCTTATGTATATTACTCCATTTTCCTAGAATTTAACAATACATGGTACACCACACTTCCCATCTTACTAAGTGTTTGACATCACATATATGATCAAGATCGGTTTTCTATATTTATCCATACCATTATTCTTCTTTCATTCAACTATGTTTGTTATGTTCATTAACATATCAGTATGGATGATTCCACTATAATTTTCACAACGTGCTAAAGAAAGTTTCCTACTTAATAAGGGAGATAGTCGGCCTTTTTTTGAAACATTGCAATATGAGAAAGAAAATCACACTAAATTTATAAAAAAATTCACTTGGCTCATTGATATCATTTTTACAAATCTTGCATTTTTCTATCTAAGGTTGAACCATTTTATAATGTGTTACAATCATCAATTTTAAAATTTCAACTCCATCTAACCTCATAAAGATGTGCAATGAGTAAAATTCTTGAAAGTTCTATCTACTTTTAATTTTCCTCCTTTACATTCAAGAGTATATGATTTTCCCTCAAAGAGTGAGTATAATCAATGGTTTAGAATGTACAACAATAGTTGAAATTTTTACAATTCTAATTAGCACCTCTTATCTATATAGTTTAACTTTCCAATCACTTAATACACTGTGAATCACACATAGTTCATTACTCAACTTCATAAATTCAATAATTGATTATTCAACTTTTATTTTCATTTTATTTTATTTTTTATTTTTATTTTTATTTTTTTGCATCCACAACTTTCAAGGTCAATTCCCAATTGAATACATTATTACTTCCTATATGGCACGTATCCTTTCTAGTTTTGGCACCAACAAGTCTTTACTTCTTAGCTTATTTTGTACGAAAAGTAATAACAGTGTGTTGTCTAGATAACACTTTAAATTAAAATTTTCATTTTGATATGGTCTCTTTAGAGATTATTATAAGGGAATAATTTAAACACCACACCAATTTATCCTCAATACTCATATCTTTATTGTATCCTTCTACGCATTTGCCTTGGACTTGAATCCTAGAAATCAAGCCATTTTGATAACTGTTTAATCTTTAAACAATAGAGCACAAGGGATTGGTAGGTATCATGGTTCTATTCTACTAGGTTACCATTTACTTACAAAATTGTTTTAAATAACTTTAAAGTTTTACCATTTGATTAAAGGTAAGATTCAATTTTGGCCACCTATTCTAAATTGGATTTACTATGTATTGCAAATATTTGATCCTTAATTGATGCCACCATAACTAAAATTTCTCCTACTAACCATAAGATGAATCTAACTATATAGGTCCTTAAATTTCTCATAATACAAGTTCAAGGGTTTCTATTATTGCATTCTTGTTGTCAATTTGATTTAATCAATTTAAGGGTTTAGAGATCTAATGTTGTTCAACCACAACCTTCAACACATTAATCCCCCTTTTGAGGTTCATATAATTCCTTCCTTTATCTAGTGATAAGTTTACAAAAATATAGATTTCATTCCTTATTTGTACTAAGGTTTCTATAATAAGATATGTTGTTTCTAAAAAAAATATAACTGGATAACTTCAAGGAATTGCATTATTGTTATATTTAAGAAGTATAGTCTTAGGAAGCCAGCAAAATAATCTTTCTTTAGTAATACATATTATGATACCCTAAAATACTAATCTTGGACTTTATAAAAAGACTATGTTGTAACCTCAATTATACCTTTTTAAGGTTTAAGAAAGTTTAAGGCCAAAAGACTAGATTAATGTCCTAACCATTGTTAGCTAGATTAAGCCCTCCACCATCCTTACTTAAATCAAGGGAACCTATTTTGTCTGATTAATTCTTAAAGATAAAATGCTTTCAATTAAACATTTATTTGCACCATGGATTTCGTTCAATCTTTGACCATAGGGTACATCACAACTCTAACTAGATTGGGTAATAACCACTATATTTCTCGTTTTCTATAGAGGGAAAGTTCTCTAGAATTTTCCAATTAGCCTGACAGTCTGACTAACACAAGGAGGTTTGCACAATTATTCATACACACACAACTCTTAATTCCCATATTGTTCCCAGAGTTCCCTAGAGTTGCAACCTGGCTCTGATACCAAAATGTAATGCCCTAAATTATACTCTAAGGCAAAACATGACTATTTTTTTTTTTGTTTACACATGTTTGAAAATTTACTATCGTTACACTAACCAAGCACAACATGATGATGCATAACACTCATCATTTGACATTGCCCCTGCAACATGATCAACGTCACGTCACCCGAGGGCGAGGGTTTTGGGTACTAATATGAGCAGTGATTGCGCGAACGTGGTCCAACATTTGAGTATGAGCAATTAAAACTTTTAATTGGTGAAACATTATTTTAATTATAAGTTCTACCCATAAAAACCATTTTGACATCATTGAGATGTACAATGAATATTTCAACTCAAAATTTAAATATAAGATTGAATAAGATATTTATAATTTATAACCTAATTGTTTAATTTCTATTTTAATTTATTTACTATTATCATTTTTTAATCTTTATAAATTTGATGATATATTCTAAGAATAAATTTAAAAGCTATAATATAAAAATTATACAAATAAATTCCTTTTAATTTCCTCAAATACCAAAAAAATACCAAAAATTACGTATATTACTACATTTACATATTACATGTCATTATTTTCTTTTCTTAAGGAAAAAGGTAGAAGAATATGAATAAAGAGAGTTTAACTCTCTTTTTAAGAATTTTCTATTAACTACAAATTTTTCCCTAGTCTATAATCTTATTTATTTTATTTGATTTTCTTGTGGGAATATGGAATCATATTCTCCCCTTCTTAATTTAAGGAGAACTATATCCAAGGTATCCCCACGCTGATTTTTAAATGCTTAAAAGGTAATTCTCATGAGGAGACGACATGAAAACTTGGAAGAACAGCCATTGAATGGTATTTACCTACATTTTTAGGTACAAACATATACTTAAATAAGGGAGTCACGGGAAAGTTATTAAGTCAACATTTGGCTCTTCATGTTCAAAGAAAAGGGAATAATGTTAAATAACATATTGCTTGTTTGAACGCAAGGAGTGAGTCAGCCATGATCTATTTACTTGTTCGCTAGACAATACTCATAATAATATTATAACATGTAAGAGCTGAGATACACTTACATGTGTTTTATCTAAATTCTCTAAAAAACCAGGGTTACAGTGAGACAAACAAATATTTATATTCTAAGATAAAGGAAATTATGAGCTGGGCATTATAACGATAGAGTCACATTTAGAAAACTATCTGCCATGCGACGATCATTGAGCGAGGCAGTGAGTTTGACTAACTCAATGTCAGTAGCTATAAAGGGAATTTTCCCTGGTGATAACAACAGCATGTGAAAGGTCCACTTAGCCAAGCAAATGACATACCAATAATTTTATATCATGTCTCAAGTATCAGTTTAACTGTGCAGCCGACCCGATTGGTGGGACATCACGTGACAGTTTTCTAGTAACTACAAGTCTAATCAGGGCACACTTCGATGCATTGTAATGTGTCGATCAGATTTGTGGCAGCGTAGCAAATGGGGTGTTGGGAATCCCATCATCATGCATGTGAACCAAATAAACCAGTGCAGGAGGTAGGATCAGAGATTATGCAGTGTGAAGGGACCTAACAGATCTAGACATCGTACCACAGCCCTGCAGTCTGCACCAAATAGTCGACGCAAGGTGAGGGCTGTTTCTTTGGCAGAACAAAAGTGAGTACAACGAACAGAAGATGGAAATGTAAGAAAGCGGAACCAGGCTGCCCTCATTCGATACCATTAAGAGGGATTTAGACTAGGATAGGTTGAATGGACAACACTTTCAAATGACGGCTTAAGATAAGAGGTCTTCTGACTCGTAGGCATGTGAACATAGGGATTGGGGCTTGCTTGTGGCAACGTATGCCTAAGTTGAGGCGTTACCATAGAAACCAGTTATGAACCGTTGGATATTCAATAGCATGCAGTACTGTCAACAACACTATCAAGTATCCACTCAATGAATGTAAAATCTGTTAACACTTTTCCTGCAATGAAAAGTACGACCCTTGTTATAATGTACAATTACACCAGAGTGAGCAGTCTCTCCTTTCCTTGTGCTGGGTTACTTCACAGCGAACAAAGGGAGGTAAAAATAAACAAGATTCATGGCCTGCCTCTTTTCCCATCTCCAATCACTGGTGAATCGTCTCAGAGACTTGCAACATGAAATGAAGGCATTGGCATAGGTTCAAAATGGTGTTAGAAAAGAAATCTTTTCATGATCGTTGCGACTCATCCATCATTTCTTCACGAGAGGGAGAGGTCAAGTGTTTCGTGACCATAATATTTAATGCTATCTGAACACTACGAGTATGTGTTAACTTACCATTTAGTAATTTTTCGATTATCATAAAACCGATTTACTTACAGGTTATACTATTCTCTCTTCCTTAGTCTTCACACAAAGAGAAGTTTTAATGTTCATCCGATTATTACTGTTTTAAAAGTGGGAGTTGATGATTTACTAAGACAAACCTCATTGCAGAATCTTCCCAACTGGCTTTCTAAATGAGCAGTTCATTGTGGGACTAGTCCCTGCATACAAATATATGCCAAAACAGCCTGCACATATGTGAATCTATAGCAACGAATGTTTTGATCGAGTTATCTTTGCTCCTCCTTCATCTAGATCATTTGTACACTACGCTACAAGCTTCTGTTTTATTAAACCTTCATATTATTTCTCAATAAGTGCATTATAAACTCTTCTATTCTATTTCCCCAGAAGGATATAAGAAAACTTGTTGTGGAAGGTCATTATTAGCAGATGTTTTGGATAACCTATCCATTCCTACTATGTAATAGACAACAGAGGCTCATATGTCCTGAGCACGACCCCTTCACTAATGGAAATAACAAGAAAGTATTATTTTCTTTCGTTATGTTTTTTTTTTTTTTTTTAGTTTGTAAATAAAATACTATTAACTTGTACAATTAGAGGTAATCATCTTGGTTCAGCCTATATGACTTGAGCAATACATTACTTAATGTACACTTACGTGAGAAGAAACGCCCGGTAACAATACTTCTTGCAGATCTGTGCATAGGTATAAATTTATTTATTTATTTATTATAATATATGTATATTCCCTTTTTACATGCAATATATATATATATATATATATATATATATATATATATATATATATATATATATATATATATATATATATATACAGCAACTCTATGTATAGATTCTAAGGATTTATAAGTCAAGGCAACAATTTTGTCTCTAAAATGTAATTTTATTTATTTATTTCATACTTCTAACTGCGAGGTTATCAATGTAGGTTAGGAGTAGATTATCAGACTCTATACAACCTCTATATATAAATATATACTTGTGCAACTTGGAAGAACACAATTTGTTTATCTCCCTATAAAAGAAGCCAGCATCATTTAGTACAAAAAGATACACTCATAATCTCTATCATAGCATATTAATATAAAATTTTGTTTTAAATATGGGATCAATCTTATCTCAGTAAAATAGATGGTGCTTAAGCCCACTTTCCCTCTCAAGACTAAGACTATTATTATTATCATTATTTTGGAACGTATGGGTAAATGGTAAAATTTTAGCCTTCGTTGAGATATAAATAAATCACTCTTTCATTACACTTAAAAAGTTACATAAATCGTACTGTAATCCTTCCCTCTCCTTTTATTTAATCACAAACTTGAAGGGTATACCAGTACATCCTTAATAACAAAGAAATGATATGAGAGATCTAAACCCTATATTTCTATTTAAGAACACAAATGCTTCAAAGAAATTTCTTGGCTCCCATGTTTCTTCAAGGAAAAGAAAAGTATCACAATACAAGCTTTTAAAAAAAATATTATTATCTACAACATCTATAAGGGATTTACTTAAAACTCTGTTTATTTCACATTATGTAGAAATGAGATAAATAACAAACTAATGTACTAAGCCTTGCTCTCCACCCTACCGTAATGGTCATGGAGCCTCGTGGGCTCTGGCCATACCCCCGAGCAAGAAATCTATTAACCCCAAGATGATAGATGGAGCTTTCTCAATCTTACCAAAAAGACCAAAACAATATGACATCAAATTTCACAAAATTAGGCTCTCCACTCAACATTTTCAACAAGATCCACACAACATTTTACCCTCCTACAAGAAAATGGACAAAGATGATGAAGTTGAGGAGACTTATCTTTTTGTTTACATGAGGAGAGTTAGATCTTCCATCCTCCACTCCTCTCCAAGCCAATCTATCTTGAGTCCATATCCTAAGAGGGAGACTTCTCCCTCCTCACCTCTTCTCTTTACACAAAAGTTCTCCAAAAGGAGAAGTGGGTAGTGCCCCAAATCTTCCACCTTCTTGAGATTTTATAGAGATCTTCCAACCCTACACTTTTTCCCACAAGTGCTCACACATGTGTGAGTCTTGTGCCAATTCCAAGAGCTTTTGGGGAGTAGAAGGTTGAGAGTGACAATTCCCTCTTCCCAAGCCCCAACACTTTTTGAGTTGTCACATTCATGAATGTGGACTTTTGAGGGGTCTTTTCACACTCCAAGGACAAGTTCACATGACAAAAAGGTTCCAAACCCATAGGTATAGGTCCTAGGGGTCCATTCTTGTTCAAAAACCAAGGAAAATGACTCAATAATCCCTTTTTAAAACCCACAAAAGAATCCATACGAATTTTGACCCTAACCAAGGGTTCCAACCCCAACCAAACTCACATCATATGACCTACAAATGGATTCTATTTAAACATGATCACCCAATCAATAATCAAACCTCAAACCCTTCTAAGTCAAATAGGGCTACACTTAGAACCTCCCAAAGATGTATTTGATTGATTCCAACATTTATCTTTCCTCCTATCTGCATATTTGATCCCTGCACATTACCAAGGTCAGCATGATTAGATCATACATCTCTTCATCCAATTCACATAATTTTCACTCATGAACTACTTACTCATTAATACATCGAATGAACCTAATGATTCAATTTTCATTATAATAAAAGGAAATGCACACTTACTCCAATATAGAATTTAGTCAATGAAATAGTCACTCCATCATTTTGTTTACCACCTTAGTAATTCATTTTAAACTCCTATTACCTTAACGATGAATCTTTTACCAAAATTTCATATGCCAAATATCCAACACTTTCAAGTTATATCCAACAATTCACATGTCCGTCTATCAAGGTTAATGCCCAAGAATCCTACAAATATTTTTATCATTCATTTCATTATAATTATCATTTAACTACTTGTTCGCTTGAAATAAAATGGGAAATACAAAATGGGGTCTTACATTCATGGTAGCTTAAGCAAGAATATTATAAAAAAAAATCACACTATTTGTCATCCATAATACATCTTACCATCTATTTAGGATCACAAAAGAATATTAGGGCTTTACTATTCCCATGCAAGATGCGGCCTTACACTAGCGCCAAAATGTGACTATAATCATAACACAAGCTAAATACATCAGATCTAATATATTCTAAGCAATACCTAACTAGTTAAGCTATAATCCCAATGAAATTCTCAAGAGCATGAAACAAATAAGCCATTAAACATAAACAATGGAGAAATGCATAAAGGAAACTTAGTTAAATGCCTCAAACCTCATCCCATTGGGGGATTGGTGCTTCATTGATGTGGAATGATAGCCCTTTCCCAATCCCTTAGATTGAAAAAAGCTTGATTTGATGGATTGATGAGTGATAATGGAGATTTGAACCACAATGGATGAAAAATGCTCAAATGAATGCTAATGGATGAAAGTATGGATGCATTTCAACAACATAACTTTGCTCAAATGATTGTGGATCCTTTTCTCATGGAAGTGAGGAATATTTATAGGAGAAAATGGTGAATGAAGGGTCAAGATTGATTTGATCAATCAATGGATGAGATGCAATGAGAGGTGAAGGCATGGATCAAGGATTCTCATCAATGGATGAGGATGCAAGTTGACATGGATCAAAGAGTTAATCAATGGCTCTCATTGATTCAAAGAAGTACACTTCCTAAAATTTAGGAAGTTTGTTAGAGTTTGTTACAAAGGAATATTCCATTTTTGGAGTTAAAATGGAAGAATATTCCAAGGGAGTATTCCCATGCAAGTGGGAGGGTGAGGGAAAATATGAATTAGATAATTAAAACAAATTTTGAATTATGCAAGTTGAGTGAAATTACGATGCTCATTAAATAGTTAATTTATTTAATGAAAGACGGTCAAATGACATGTAATTCAATAATTAAGATTATTTAATTAAATGAGAGGACATAAGCAATTCAATCAAATAATTCACATTACTTAATTAAATAAGATGAGAATTAGTGTGAAAGGAAGTGAATTAGCCAAATAATAGTGATCATTTGATTATTAGGAGAAATTAATGTATTTAATTAAACAACTAGGATCATTCAATTAAACAGTAAAAAAGGAGGTGAATTTAGGATGAAATGGTGTTAGTAATCATATTCAAGTATGCAATATAAGTCAGGACAATTTTAAGTGTCTACAACTGGTACATCCAATGTGGATCTTGAGTTTTCCAACTCTTTCACATAAAGTGTTGTCAATACACAACCCATTTTGGACTCCATCTTTAATGCTACAATACCCATGATATTACCATCAACCACTTCCACCAATGTTGAAACCATGTTTGCCCACATTCTTGAGGAGAAACTGAGACAATTGGACAAAGCTTTAGAAAAACTTCAAGACTATGTAAGTATGAAATATATCACTGGAACAATGGTCCTTGTCATAGATAACATGAGGAAACTTCTTTATGATGCTAAAGGATTAGAGGTAATATGTAGTCTAGCCTATATAATAGATAATCATGTACCTACAATGGCTAGTTGCACTCAAGCTTTGGGATACACTCAAAGCCAAGGAGGAAACCAAGTTTCCCTCCCTACAACTATAGCCTCTATTCCCACATATACAAATCTAATTGTTACCACTATAATACAAAATAGCAACAATATAGCTCCAACCTTGGGTATTTCCATAGGAAATCCTTATAGTTTTGTAAACTCAAACATCATATCTCTAAATTCATCACCCCTCCTAAACTTGCAATATATTAGTCCACCTAACACATATACACTTCCACCATCTTCATCTCATTCTCAAAAAATGACATGCAATGATTCTATCATAAGACAAATTTTGCAACATGTGACATCCCTTCAACAACAAATATCAACATTGAACAAAAACTAAAATGGATAACCATCACAATATGTCAAAAGAAACACATTGTCACTAGAGATATTGAAAACACAAATGCCACAAAATGTAGAGGTACCCTGTTTTGAGAAATACAATGATAAAGGAGACCCTAGAAACTATATATCAGCATATACCACCTTGTGTAGTGACTTCACTTTTGAAGACAAGCTCCTAGCCAAGCTTTTTCCTGGGTCATTGAAGGACACAACTTTGGAATGGTTTTGTTCATTTCTGAATAGCTCAATTCACTCATTTAATGAGCTTGTTGATGCCTTCCTGAACCATTTTCATGTGCACATCAGTCCTAAAAACTCTATAATTGACTTGATGAGGTGTAAACAAAAGAAGAATGAAAAGGTCACAAACTTTATCACGTTACCAATTTATTTACTCACAAATAAATCTTAGCTTTCTTGATGCAGATGTTCAAAGAATATTCATCGTGAACTTACAATCAAACATAAGGGATATGATCTTGTTAATAAAATTTTCATCCTTCATACACTTGTGTATGACCTTTGTGATTATTTAGTCAGTATGAAGAGGCATCTTCATTGATTCATGTTGAAAATTCCAAATCCATACCTCAAAAAAACTATCAACTATTTAAGAAACCAAACAAGAACTTTGTCAAAACAAACCCATCTCAAACAACCCACCATGTTGAACCTCAAGTTGCTGCCATAAGTCCAACCCCATACCAATTTAGACCAAGGGATATAAAATTCACTCCATTACTTGATTCCCTCCATTAGATTATATTGCAAATTTTTAGCAAGAAACTAATTTATTTACCTTTGGTTAGACCTATGGAAACATCCAAACATTTACCTCCAAACTATAACCCAAATTCCTTTTTTCAATACCATCACATAAGTGGACATGATATAGAATGATGCATGCATCTGAAATATAAAGTGCAATACCTCATTGATTCCAATAAAATCTAGTTGGGTTATGTTAATGATCAAGGGAATAAGTTTGTTGCCTTGCCTAACCAAAATTTGCAAATTTTCACTAACCCATTGCCCAATAATTCAACCAACTTTGTGAAAGATTGTGATGTTAAGAATGATGTGATGAATGTTGATAAAATTGATGAAATGAATGATGATAAAAATAATGATAAGAGTGATAATGAGGATGTTCTACATGACATGGTCACTCTCATAAATGTTCAACATCGTAAGGGCCAAACCACTTTGTTACCTAACATTACTTTCACACATATTGATGCATCTATACATGCTTGATGGTCCTCTCTATATAGCTAGAAGAATCAATGGAAATCCCACAATTGGGATACTTATTGATCCCATGTGTGTAAAAAATGTGATTACTAAGGAATTCTTGTTTGTGAATGAAATTTATCAAGATTCTTATGAAAAATAAAAAAAATGGATAAAAAATCATAATGGTTTCGCTTGCCCTACGATAGGTTCGATCACTCTTCCTCTAAAATTTGGAAAAAAGAAATTAAATGTATCATTCTTCATCATCCCATCACTGAACCAATTTCGTGTGAAGTTAGGCTACCCATGGTTACACTCCATGAATTTCATCCTGTTAGTTATTTTGGCCTCAACCTATGCAAACTATGAAGCCTTGTGAGGATTTATTCTTTAGATCATACCAAAAGTTAAAGGAAAAGTGTATAGTAGAATTATCCCTTACCAATCTCCCACTTGAGAATGCTAGGTATATATGGTTGTTCCTTCTCCCCAACCCATCATGGATTAACCCATGCTTGAAGAAAAATCCCTTCCAAATAACCAAGGTAAGTATACTTTAGTTCCTCCACCCATCTCCTATAAAAGACCTAGAGATAATAAAATGATCCCTTTTGTGCCACCAAAGGTAAAACAAGTGTATAAACCTAAAGGGACAATGGTTTCCCAACCCCTGGTGGTTCCTTTAGTTCCTCCCTTAAGGGAAGAAAAGAAACCAATGGTTGAAAAACCCACTCCTACACCTTCAAAAGCTAAAAATATGTAAGAAGAAACTAAAATGCTAAAGAGTGTAGGCGTAGGTGTCATGCTATCACTCATCAATTGGAAGAAAAGAGAAAAAAGGTGAATGATAATCCAACACTTATGCAAACAACTTGAAAAGAAATACAACTCATACCAGAACAAGAAATGAGACCAAAACAAGAAATGAAACAAGAAAATTCAATTAGAATTGTCATAAAGCCTCTCATTGTGATTAATTTGGATGATGATGTTGAAATTTCTAAAATTGACGAGGAGGTGCATAATGATGATGTTGAGCTTGATTAATTTTCAAATCAAATGAATTTATATGGGAGCAATCGTGATGATCCTTTAGATGAGAGTGACCCACCACGTGTTGAACCTGGAGATGCTCCTAGTATGAAACTTACTGTAGTTCCTTTAGCTAGTTTTCCGCCTTCCATTTATGATGAACAAGATTGGGATGTGGATGACCTGCTTTAGGTAAAATCATATGTGTGGTACTCCTTTAAAATCGATTGTTTCTTGTGTTCCTTGTGTTTGCTTGCACGTGATGTGATCTCTCGTATTGTGCTTCTTGGTCTTTGTGTTTATGAGTTTTCTTTGGATGACCCTTGTTGCTCTATTGGTGCAAGGATATGAAGGAAACAAATTCGTTGTAACATTCTTCTATTTGTATCTCCATTCAGCTATATGTCATAAACTTTGTCTTTTTTTATCTTCTATTTTCCTTTTAGGGACAATGCAAAGCATTGAGACATTTAGGTCTCTTTCATGTTGACCCAAAATTTTATCATATTCTCTCCATATGTCATTCCTCCTTTATGTTAGTTTTTCCATGAGTATTTTGGGAATGATGACAGTTTTGAGTGGTCGCGCCCACAAAAGGATATGAAAATCATGGAAAAACCTATCCTAGGAATTGGACATTCCAGTAGGTGACTAATATCTTTTCATGGTCATTCATTTACTTGTCAAACCAGGGAACGTATACTTGAAATGGAACGACATTGTAAGTGCACTAAGAACCAGTTTCAGTCACAACCTATCAAAAATAAATACTTGGAAAGAATTCTACCTATGTTACAGGAAGGTAATGCAAAGTTCTCTAAACTCAACCATAATTTAACCAAAGTAGAAATCATAACAGCTACAACTGAGAAACAAACTATGAACTGGCCTTATGCTGAAAGAACAAACATAAGGATGGATTCCCGATGCTGCAGGAACAATATAAGACTGAGTTTGCATAGAAACTTCAAGAATGAAATCTAACTTATGATCAACAGAAAATGAACGACTAACTAACTAACTACAGATACTTACTAAGTGGGCCCCCTTAGCAAGCATCAACTAATTATGCCAATATTGAACTTAAAACTTCATAAAATTTTATTCATAAACTCAGAATGGTGTACATTGTTCTGTTCATATGAAAACTAACACAACACTCTATCTCTTATCATACATACTCTGCTTTTTATTATCATACTAACTTTTACATGATATCCTTTCTATCTCGTTATGCTGCTCACTTGCGCAGGAGGAACACTTATTTAAATAAGGAAAAAAACTAACTAACCCTAATAGAGAAAGACGTGGATGTAAATGTATCCTGGAATCAAGGAACAAACTAAATAAATGAACTTATCCGCTCAACATGGTTCAGAGAGAATTCAACATTCCACTCTTTCCAAATTAATTGACATTTAAATTCCTGCCCAACAATTTCGGTCAAAGAGTCTTTGCCAGAATAACTTCCTCGAAGTCGTGCAGGAAATGGACTTTACTACAAGGCCGAGATCAGCTGCGCTTGACTCGTTCATACTTTCTTCAACAACCTGCGAAACACAAGGCAACATAAGTGAAAGGAAACATGCATGGCAACTACATGATATTCATTTATTAATCACATATCAAATTTACTTCATCATTCAAAAACTACATGCATTATACTAGTCATTTGGGAAGTCAAACAGGGTAATAAATATAGACATATCAACATGATAGGCTGTAGGAATATAAAAGTGTATTGCTACAGGATATCCCCCAATAAAAGGTTTCTAAATAGTTAAACAACCATAAACAACAAAAGTAAGGGTATTAAAAGTACACCATGATACCCAAATTATGAGCATATTTTGGGCTCATCATTGAGCTCCATTATATTATTGCGAAGAATCTTTTCTTCAAATTTTCTCAAAAAAACTTGGAAACCAAGCACCAAGAACTCAAACTCATCACCTGAAACACTCCTACAACATATCAACCACACAAAAGGTTGAACATTACAAACACATGCTCATAAAAGAAACACTAGAGGTCAAAATTAGTGATACTTCTAATGACAACATAATGCAACCAATGAAAGTATCTCTGTAGAGTTCCAACAATCTCCCCATAGACCTATTACCATCAATGCAAACAAAAAAATCTATTGCCATCAATGACAAAAAAAACTTCCAACACTACCACCATCAAGACTTAAAGTACCCTTACCAAAGATTTTTGGCAATTGAATTATTTCTAAGGGTCACAGAACCACCTTCAATTTTTTTGAAATTCATGAACTTACTACTATCTCCAATCATGTGGCTAGAGCAACCACTGTCTATGATCCACATAATATTCTCCTTTTGAGCAATTATCAACTTTTCTGACTTCTTCTCTTTAGGAACGTTCTTCCAAACCTTTCCTGATTCATGACTTCTACTTTTTGATCCTTTTCTTCCACTTTATGGTAGAGGAGGATTCACAAAATTGATTTTGCAGTTCCTTGCAATGTGTCCAAATTTGTTGCATTTGAAACAAATGATATTAAAATTGTATAGAGGTGCAAATGCATTGTTTCTGAAAAAGTTATTTCTTCTTACCAGATCTTTCCTACAGTCCACAACCTTATGTCCAAAATTATTACAATTGAAACAATAACCAGAGAAAGGAAAATTTAACTTGGTATTGTATCCCTATCTTCTAGATCTTCTTATTTTATTCTGCACTTGAATGAAACCATCATTGTGTGTCATGCTT
The DNA here is from genome assembly GCA_007258455.2 of Sequoia sempervirens. Taxonomy (NCBI): domain Eukaryota; kingdom Viridiplantae; phylum Streptophyta; class Pinopsida; order Cupressales; family Cupressaceae; genus Sequoia; species Sequoia sempervirens. The sequence continues at coordinate 9,580 of VDFB02199088.1, read as the reverse complement.
TCATCACTTGCCATGGTTATTTTAGACTTCAAACTTCTAGAACCTATCACTTCCATAATTTTAGCCTTAGCAATCTTCATAGTCCTCTTGCTCACCTTCTTTTGATCATAAAAACCTATTTTGGTTTTGATAGGTAGAGCTCTTTGATTTCCCAAAATCTGATATAGGGTTTTAGTACTTTTACCAAACTTCATCTGTAGCTACTGGTTCACTTTCTCAAGCTCTTTTCTTATTATCACAATTTTTGCTTCTAGCTTCTCATAGTATTTGTCTCTTGATACTAACTTTTTTGTCAAGAATTCTTCAATCCTTTTTTCTTCTTCAATTTTGGTTTTTAGTTCAATAATGATCTTTTTTGCTTTCTTCAAATCATGAGATACCATTTCTTTAGCTCTCACTTCTACAATTATGTTCTTCAACCTTTTGATTTATTTTCCATCACACATCAATTCATCCACAATATCTACCTATTCTTCATTATTTCTAGAACCCATATTTGCATCTCCTTCAGTAGTCTCAAAATCCATGAACATAACCTTTTCTTTTTCATCTCCGGATACATCTTCATCTTATTCTTTTGTGGATTAGTCTTCTTCCTCATTAGTGTAGAAACTTTAATGTTTCCTCTGGCCTCTAAACTTTCTCTGAAATGAATTATTTCCATTCTTTTTCTCAACACTATTAGTACTCTTATGGGGACACTTAGCCATAAAATTTCCTACTTCTCTGTAATTGAAACACTTGAAAGGTAACTTTCCTTTATACTTATCGAAACCTCTTTGCAATTGTATAACAAAATTTTCTTCTTCTGGATATGATCCAATATTAAAATCTTGATCAACATGCTTCATTGACACTCTAAAAGTAGCCTCTTTCTTTATTGATTCTTCACTTTCAAGCCTCATCTCAAATGCAATTAGAATTCCATGCAGTTCAATCAACTTTAAAGCATTCAAATCCTTAGCTTCTTCAATAGTGGAGACTTTAGATTCAAACCTTGTAGGAATAGATTTGAGTACCTTTTTCACAACACTCTTTTCTTCCAATTCCTTTCCAAGACCTCAAATAGAGTTGACAACTTCATCAATCTAGAACATAATGCAACAATATTCTCATCTTCTCTCATCTTCAAACCTTCAAACTAAGCTTTGTAAGTCTACAACTTTTCCTCTTTGAATTTATCATCACCTTCATAGATTATCTGCAATTTATCCCATATGTTCTTTGTTGTTCTACATTGCATCACTTTCATAAATCCAAAATTAGTCAATCCACATAAAATAACATTCCTTTCCTTAGCATTGAGTTCACAAGCCCTCTTTCCAACTTGATCCTTAGGAGGGTTTTTAGGAGGCTCATATCCTTCTGCAACTGGAATACATATGTCCATTACTAAATCCATTGAATAGGACTCCATCTTAATCTTCCAAAATGTAAAATTGGATCCATCAAAGATCGGTGCTTTTTTTCTATAAATTTTTTTCTATGCCATCCTGAACCTACCTTAAGTTGTTAGGCTTCTTCAAAGGAACTTAGATTTGATACCAATTGAAGGGCACACAATCTATTGAGAGGGGGGGTGAATCAGTAGATTTAAACTATCTCAAAATTCTTTAACTTTTGCTATAGTTGTATGATTCTTCACAACAAACCCCACTTATTAAAATGAAGCATAAACAAACAAAACATAACAAAACCAAACACATAAGAGAACACCAAATGTATGTGGAAACCCAAGATGGGAAAAACCATGACCTGAAAATAGCTACTTGGATCTACTATCCAAATCCAACCTCACAATGTTGTTCAATGTACAAATGAATTTTACACATTGAAGTAGGCACCAACCTATTGGCCCCACGGTTATCGTTGCACTAAAAGGCCAACCTATTAATGCCCGATACAACTGCTAGAGTTAAAGGATCCACGGGAGGTGGTTAAACCATGCCACAAATCTTGAGGGGAGTGCTAATAATCTACCAATAATTTCCCCCTCAGTGTTACTCAAGGGGATTTGAACTTGACACCTTTGGATCTGATACCAATTGTTGGCCCCACAGTTTCCATTGCACCAAAAGGTCAACCTATTAATGCCCGATATAACCACTAGAGTTAACGAATCCACATCAGGTGGTTAAAACATGTCATGAATCCCGAGGGGAGCTCTAACCATATGCCAACACAACCTATTGGAGACACAATCCCCTAATGTGCTAGTATATACCAACCTACTAGAGACACCAATCCCCTTATGAAACAATGCAACAGGTAGAACACCAGTCCTATTGGAATACAATGATAAAGCTTACAGTTATGAAATATAACTCTAATATGTGTTGGAGTCAATGCTAACACTCTTCCTCATTGAAAATGATCTTCTGATACTAGTGCTCTCTCTTTTATTCACTATTCTATACTAAAAATCTCCTCACTCAATTACAATTGATACAACTTATACAACACACACTCATATAATGCATATAAACATTTGAAATATATACATGGCATTACATTAACATTCTTCCATGTCGGCCAGGGATCCACAAAGAGCCATCATGACATAAGGTGGACCTAAATTTAAATTACATGAAACATGTAGCACTTTGGTCCAAACATAAAATTCTTTCCACAAGAAAAACTTGATGTCGTGTGCCACCACAAGAACCTTAACCAAGTCCTATCCTAAAACCACATGCAATATTTGAATTCCACGCGTCACTAGTCATTACCACACACGTCTTGAACTTTGAATAGGTTGAAAAACCTTTTGACACCTCAAAATTCTTGCACATTGAATATATCCTCCAAAAACTCAAGAAATTGATAAAAAAAGTGTAAACATACTCTCCTTCCAAACCGTAGAGCAACATTGCATTTTTTAAAGAAATGTCAACCATATTTGTAATACTAGAGAAATATCTCTTCCCAAAAGATATCCTTGCATAGAATTTTGGTCCACCACATTCATACTGACTATATAATCTTCGTGGTATAATAAGCATACAACACACACCAACTATTAGAAGGAAGTCATGTCTCAATGTTACTTGATATATGATCTGATTAATGAGATAACTTCATGATTAATACTTCTAGATACATAGCACTTTAAGTCAAGGGGAATATAATGACAATTCAAGCTCCTACAATACTTTCATCTTTGAAAACCTTCACATTTGGTAGCCTTGACACCCTTTGACAATAACTGACAACAATCTTTGACATCAATGACAACATATGCTCAACAAAAACCATTTCTTAAAACATTACTAAATATAGTGTTGTCACACAGTAATGCATTTGGATCTAGGTCACTATCATGTACCATCCACAAAAGATTGTCATCATCCTATATTAGGCAGTGTATATGTGTACCAAACCTAAGTAAGGGTCTTGGATAATTCATATGTATAGTGAACTATAATCAATAAAAGAGATATGGATGTAGGGTTGGAAAATCCTAGAATGTGGTGATGAAAGAACAATAAGAAAGATATCAAATATTAAAGGAAAATAAGGATTACCTAGTAAAATATCTACTTTGGCTTGAATGCTAGGTTTCACCAAAAATGTGAAGAAATAAAATGATAACCCTATTTATTTCCCTCGGATGCACTAATTATTTAAATCTATTTAACATAATCAAGTAACCAATTTAAGAACTAAATCTAAATAGCCCTTGAGATTCAACTCTATTTGTTGAGTAGCTTGCTCTAAGTGCATGGTGTGTTAGCCAACCCCATTTTGATTCATAACTAATTTGTTAGGAGTGCGATGAGGTTTTCATCTCTTCACCAGTAGAGTCCCCAAGGATTAGATTGATTAGTTGCATTGTCCACTCTAAGTGAGTGATGTATTGGCCAATCTAAGTTTGACCATTGAATATTCATGAGTGGGGTAGAGCCACCATCTCTTCACCTAGTAGTTATAGGGGATTTCCTAATGTTTCTAGCATGCCATTAAGGAATTAGCCATTTAGGTTGCTACTCTAGGTCATTTAGTCATTGATTCTTATTAGTGATATATATATTTTAATCTAAATTGAATAAGATGAAAAATGAATAGTTGGACAAGGATAAGGAGTGCTTAGTTATTTCAAACATTGACATGGGGATTTTTAATTTTGATATGGATTTGGATATATGTGTTATAAATGTAACTTAAAACTAGAAAAAAAGGTACATATCAAACATCAAAATCTTGTGACAAAGGTTTGTTGTTGCATATAATGCCATATTGTGTGGCCAAGTCTAGACTAAACTATGTTGTCTAGAATTGATGTGGCCTAGTTTGACATTAATGCAAATTTTGAGGATCAATTTACCTATTTTTTTGGACCTACAACTAAAAATGGGTTATGCTAAGCATGGTGGTGGGGTTTGCTTTGAATCAGGAAGTGAAGACTCTAACTTGCCTAAATTGTGAGTCAAGCCCTAACGAGATTGATGTATATTTTTATAAACACATGACACAAATAATGTAGATGCAAATGTCCTAATTGAACTAGAGTGTACTACAAAGATACTCATTTTCTATCTATTTATGAATTATATTATTGTAGTGTATGATTCACTGATTACCAATTTGTTACTAATGATCTCAGATTGTTTATGAATACATTTTCTTAGTTGCATAATCAAAAATTTTGATGCTCAAGTTGATAGGACTAGTTTAAAAAAATGTTGAATCAAAAATAGAAAAATTAAAATTTGAATAAGATTGATTAAATCGTGTCATACAACCTAAATAGAATGGTACTAAAATAACAAATTAATCTTAATTAAGATAGTGTAAAGATGATTGATTAATGAATCTAAAAGTTGAAAGAAATTATACATCTAAAAAAAATTAAATGCTAACTATATATGAAATATAAAAATATAATATATATTTTTATCTATTATTTAATTTACAATAATATTCTTTTTAAAATTAATAAACATGTTTAACATTTATATAATGAATAGATGAACAATTATTGAATAAATTAATAATTTTTTATATTAAAAATCTAAAAAATATCAAAAGAAAAAAAAACTAATTTATTTATTAATTATTTTAAAGTTATTAATTCTTTTTTAATAAAATTTACCTTGATTCATTCCAAATATTTGGAGACACCTACTTATAACATTGTACACATTATTTCATTCATTAGGATGGCACACCAATTTTAAAGTTTTTTGAGACACACTAGGGAGAGGGGCCCATAGTAGGGCAATGACCAATAGTAGGGATAGAAGTAGGTATATATGGGCCCCACAATGGATCATTTAATATCCACTTGAAAAACACTTTTTTCCATAAAGTGCATAATCTGACAAATCTTGTGATGCCACATCAGCCAAACATGTTCAGGGGACTCAATGCCTTACTATGGGCCCTTATGTGGTTTTACAAAAAACATGCTGATGTGGTATCATATTTGATGATGTGACCCTAAAAATATTTTTTTTTAAGCAAATGAGTTGGCAAGTAAATTGCTGTACAAAATTGAAACTTTTTTGAAATCATATGTTATGAAATTCAAAAACCCAGAAATAGGCTGCCCTACTATGGGCCCCTCTCCCCTAAACAGTATTACATAGATTACATGTTCTTACGAATAAGGTTATATTATACGTAAAGGGAGATTTTTTTTTTTTTAAATACTCTTAATTAGGAGTTAGGGAGGGAAATTAATTATTAAAGTTTTAGTTCATTAAGAATTTACTATAAAAAAATTACTTAAAATATTAATTTGATATTATAGAATATATGTTAAAAAATATTTATAAATTAAAATAAATAGTAATAAATTTTTTTATGTAGTCTAGTGGTTATTTATTAGTAAAAATGTTTGATCTATAAAAAGTTTACAAAGTCTTAATATGTATAATTTTATATATAAATTAGCACTTGTATTTAAAGGAGGTTCAAGGATTACATCAAAAAACTATATGTATGTTAATATGTTAGAGAGTATGTGTTTATGCATGGATGCACTAAAAATTCTAGTTGTATGTGGTTGGATTAAACAATTAATAATAAGTGCTAAATAATGGAATGAAATAAACTTAGACAAATCTACATTTTTTTCTTAAAGAAATTATCTGATTATGAAATATCCGCATACAAATTTAAAGCATAAAACAATACAAATGAAAAAAAGTTGCCATCCAATTGAAAAAAACACTGCAAATAGAAATAGAATGTTCCCATCCACTTGTCAAATCAATATTTATCTGCCTTTTATGTGATAAGGAGAATTTGGAGGCTTTTACTATTAAACGACAACTAGTTTACCATTAAATGATAGCTAAAACTTGTTTTCTGACAACTCAATAGTAGTTTACAGTATGAGACTTGTTTCAAGCTCAAATCTCACACTATATGTAGCCTATCCATTGATTAAAGTAAAATAAATAATCTTTATCAAAAGTGACTAAAAAATAATTTATAAATAAATATGTACTTAATACATAGTTGAGTCATTTTGTGTGATAAGATGATCATACTACTTTAAAATAATCATTTAATTACTATTTTTCTCACTAGTATATAATATCATACACCTTATTCTCTATAGCTTCCATCTGCTTATTCATGACAAAATTTTAAGACATGTTACAACAAGATGAGTGAGAGGCTTCTAATCTTCTGCTTGATGAGTTGTCCATGATGATCCTCCTTCCCACTCCCTAGTGCTATTACTTGTGTTTAAAGTTTATATTACTTTAATAAACTATTAAAGGTTTGCATTTTGATAAATTGTATATGCCACCTTTTTATTGTAAACCTTCTAATAAATACTTTTCATAAAGTTTTTAAATTTAATATAAATCTTTAAAAATATTTTTAGTAAAAAAATATCTTACCAATTCAAAAGACAATTATAATAAATTATATAATGATTATTTTTGTGTAGTAAACTTAGGTTAGACATCCAACAAAAAATGAGTAAATTAAAACATAGATTATTTGTAACAAGGTGTCCACTAGATTCATAAAAACACTAAATTATAATTTCACTTTCTTTTTTCTTTTATATATTTTCAAAAGATGTTTTGGTAATCCTACCACGCACTATTTTATGTAAGTTAACAAAATTGTGAAAGATATTTAATTGTACATCATTAACATTTTATTTATCTCTATATTTTAAATTTACAATAATTTTAATTTTTACTTTTATTTGAATTTAAAATAACTATATTTTAGATACTAATATATTTAATTTTTAAACTAGGTTTTACATTTTAATAGTTTTTAATTAAAAATTTAGAAAAGAGGATTAAAAATTTAAATTTAAAATTATAATATAATAGGTACTAAACTATTTATTTAAAAAATTAAATACATATGTTTTCATAATTTATTGAAATTTTAGTGAAAAAGATAAAAATGTATCTTATCAACCTAGAAATGACTATGTTAAAGACAACAAACACATTGTTATCAAATCTTCAAGAGTTACCACTTGTTTCTTTCTTGTCAATAAATTTATTTATTTTATAAACTATTGTTTAAGTTTGTTTAAAGCATCACAAACATACATGTTACTACTTAAATTTAAAAGGCGAATATGTACCTAATAGTCAATTCTAATGTACCATTTCATTTAATGACTCAAGTGGAAGAAAAAAAAACATAATAAAACATCATTTTCTTGGTTCCAAACTAAATATCGAAGTTATTTGGAAGCATCATGCTTGTCAATGTACCTACTTGAATAAAGAAATGTGAACACGTGTCACCTAACAATCAACACCCATAAAATATTGATGGAGAAAAAGACTCATTAGTATACATTAATATGATTGTTAGGCACAACCTAAGGCTCCAAGCAAACCACATCCCCACCCTACCTAGCTAACACCTTCCTTGGAGGGATTCTATCACTATTAAGCTTTAAATACTGATTTTACTTTTATACATATCATATGAGATGGTGAAAATTACCATGCATATACTTTTATTATTTTGTTGGGTCATCTTCTTATTTAAGAGGTTGAAAGAGATATTTTTAATATTTTACAATATGATAATATTGTTCAAAATATAACTCTCTTGAATAACTTATTAATGAGTCCTTGCCATAGTGATGGTGTAAACTAAGATCCCTTGTGAACAAGAGATTATATGAGATAATGTGGAGTACTATATTTATTATAACATAAAATTATTGTATTAAAATATTACATTTTTCTTGATTTTAAATGCTAGTAAGCATATGATACAATGGTGATAATTGACTGGAAAAACATCACACTCAATATAAATTTGAGGAAAGTTTAAGTGTGCTCTTTGAATATAAAATCTCCTTTGTATCATACTAAACAATTGTCATAAACAATTACTTGAATCATTCTCAATTGTCAAATACTAAATTCAATGTTTTATTAACATATAATTATATAGAATATAAGCCTTAATTACTTTCTCAATAAATAGCCTCTTATCTACTCACACACAAGTACTAATAAATTCATTAGAAGTGAACAATTCAAAAATTCTTTAGAAGACTCACTCAACTATTTTCTTATTTTATTATTACAATAAAAATATAATTATAAACCCTTCCTAATGGCAAGTTCATGGTAGTATTAGTCTTCTCCTAAAAAATGTTGGTATTATATGTCAAGATTGCATTTAATTTCAAAGAGAAACATCTTCAGTTTCCCTTTATTATTACTCTCACACACCTACTTAACAATCATCAACTTATCACCCTTTAACTAGTGACATGAACATAACCTTCATCCCTTTATATTTCTTCAATTTCCATAGGGATCTAACATTCTTGTCATTGTATGGGCTTCTTCTACTTTATACATGATTAAGATTTCACATTGACTGAATGAGTACTTGTTTATGCTATGAATATCATTTTTTTAATGCACATTTGTCAAAATTCTTGGAATCCCTTATATAATCCTTTCTTTGTGCTAACAATTTTCCCCTTTTTTTCAAATCATAATTGTAATGGATAAAAAGACTTCACTTATTCAAATGACATAAAGTATGCTCTTTTATAATTATCAATTTTTCTTAAATCATTTTATTATGAAAGATTCTATATTATTTTAATATAACTATTTATTAATATATTTATATTACATAAATTTATGTAAAAGATGTTAGAGGTTCTATTCTTATTAGATTTATGATATAAATGGAATTCTAGTATATATAAAAAATTTAAACACTTTTGAAAGGGTGTTATGGCTTACATAACCACAAACCTGTATAAATTGTGACCCTTAGGCTATGTTGACAAGAAGTTTCTAATCCATGATGGGCTATGAATCCATTGAACTATGCCGAGGGGACAAGGTTTGGCCTTAGAAGCATTTTATTTATTTATTTTATTTTTCTCTTAATTTTTTATTTTCCTATTCTTATGTATGTATGCATTCATATGCTTTTAATATGTTCTTTAAATATAATTGATCTCTTCTATCACATGAAATATTGACATGTGTTCAAAGGTCGATTTGAAAGTAAATTAATCAAAGCTTGGATGATGAGACATGCCACCTGAGATCTAATGAATCATGAATCTATAGAATGTCTACCTAGCCTAATCAAAATGTAGATA
>VDFB02199085.1:0-20868 GCA_007258455.2 Sequoia sempervirens | reverse complement strand
AGGTGTCTCTGTCACAAAAGTGGAAGCGAGAGTGGCTGGATCAATGTACGGTGTTGATGGGCCTTCATCATTTTTAGGTACTTGAGGTATTTTGTAATATTTTTCCTCAAGGTTCTTGCAGTAGGAGAATGGTTCAGGATCTCCATGGATGGTGACCTCTTGTCCTTCATATGTGAATTTGACACATTGATGGAAAGTTGATGCCACCACTTGCATTGCATGGATCCATGGACGTCCTAGGAGAATGTTATAAGGCAAGTCAAGGTCCGAGACCTAACAGGTGGTTTCCATGATAGCTGGCCCTACTTGAATAGGGATTTTGATTGGGCCTTGAGACAATCTTTCCTGATCATCATATGCTCTTATTGTAATACCTTTTCCTTTGTCGATGGAATCCTCTAAAACTTTTAACTACTTAATGAGCTTGAGGGAACAAATATTCAAGCTGGCACCTCCATCCACCAAGACTCGCTTGACTTTACTTTTCTGCACTAGGAACTCTAAATGGAGTGCATGGTTATGAGATGGCTGAGTGGGAAAATCTTGGTCGGAGAATGTAAGGAGGTTTGGAGTGATGATGTTTCCATCCATAGGTTTGAATTGTTCTACATCAAGATCTGTGGGGACAGTGGATGAAGCCAATGCTTCCTCAAGGATTTTCTTGTGGGTGGATGAGATTTTTAATAACTCCATGATGGGTATTTGTGTTGGAATTCTTTTTAGATTATCAAGGAGATTGTAACCATTGGGAAAGGATCTTGAATTAGACATGAAAGTTTTGTTTGGTTGAGATGATCCTACAATAGTAACTTTTTTGCCTCTTGTGGTGACTCCACAATTGGCTTGAGCTCCTTTGATAGTGATTACTACACAATGTTCATCTAGGGAAGAGACAAAAGTTTCATACACATTATTCATGTTTTTGAAGGTGCCTTTCCCCTTATTAGTGTTATTTTTCCCTTTATTGTTGGTTAGGCATTGGATTCGTGTATATTTTAAGGTTCTGGTTTAACGTTGGTTGCTCCACATTTATGATTATTTGATCAATAAGATCTTGTACTAAGTTCTTTAGTCTCATGCAACTATTCATGGTGTGCCCTTTGATTTTGTGGAAGTTGTAGAGCTGATTTCCATTATACCAAGGAGGTTTAACATCTGGTTCTTGGTAGTTCTCATAGGTGGGAATCTTGATGAGGTTTTCGTTTATTAGTTTCTTCATGATGACTTCGAGTGATTCCCCAAGAGCAGTGTACTTCCGCTTGGTGAAAATTGTGTTTCACTAAGGCGGTCCTCTTTGGTCATTGACGTTATTGATCGCTTGATTTTTTGGTTGTTGTGTTGTTGTGTTCGCTTGATGGTTGTTTTGATGATGGTTTTGGATTTTTTGTTGTGGTGCGGGAGTGTTTTGCTGAGGGACACTAATGATAACTTTGGCATCGATGACACCATCGTTCATAACATTTTTGTTTCTTTCCCATGTGCGAGGTTTGTCATTGTAATTAGTGGGTGGGCAATTATTCTATTGTTCAGGATATGAAGTTGATCCTCCAGGTTGTGTCATAAAGGCTCGTTTGATGCTGAGCACCTTGGAAATCAACTGGTCATACGTGGTGATCCCTTGGACCTTGAGATGGAATGCCAAGAGGCTGTCAAGGTTGGATATGATAGTGCACACTTATTGTTCCTCGGGCATGACCCATTTGCTCTGATTGGCCTTGGATCACCATCATTGTAGGAATGAAGCAAATGATTCATTCTTACCTTGTTTCAGAGCTGAGAATTCCTCTAGACTAACATCCATAGCGATATTGCATGTGTAGTTTTTGATGAATGCATCTATGATTTCTTGGAATGTCTTGATTCTTGTAGGTAGGCGAGAGAACCATTCCATGGCGTGGACAACCAAACTCCTAGGAAATAGCCGCATCAGATAGGTATCGTCATACGTGACTTCAATGCTAACTTGGAATTCCCTGATGTGATCTTTAGGGTTTCCCGTCCCATGCTACTTATGAAACTTGGGGATCTCAAATCACTTTGGGAATGGTCTCATCACAAGGCTCCTATCAAATGGATAAGGACACAAGTTGCTGGATGTTTTCATAGTTCACCCTGATTGAAGGTCAAGCACTTACTGTGAGAGTAATTTGATTTGTGCTGCGACATCTTTTTATGGATCAGGAGGTGGGATGAAAGTGTTATGAGGTGGTTCACTTTTGGGCATGATGGGTGGATTGGTTGATGTGTTGATTGGTGGTATTTTCACATTCTATTGATCCATGTATGCTTGCACTTGCTACTGTATAAACATCACTTGTTGTTGGTCTTGTTGTTGTTGTGCCAGGATTGCCTGTTGTTGAGCCTGTTGTTGTGCTTATTGTTGCATCAATAATGCTTGTTGTTGGGCTACTAATTTCTACTCTTGGTATTGTTTTATTGCTTGTTGACATGCTTTTTGTTGTGTTGTTTGTTTTTGTGCAAGATATTGTGCTTGTGCTTGTGCTTGTTGTGCTTGATATTGGGTGTGTGCCTGAGCTTGAGCTTGAGCTTGTGCTTGGGCTTGTGCCACTTGTGCTTGAGATTTTGCTTGGGCTTATTATTGTTGTTGTTGCAATAAGATAGGGGATTGAGCATATTTTTGTGCTTTTTGTGCTTGTAATGCAGCTTGGGCTGCTTGAGCAACTTGTGCAGCTTGAGTAGCTTGTTGAGCAGCTAGTTGTGCGGCTTGTTGAGTAGCTAGTTGCACAGATTTTTGTTTTTGTACTTGTAGGAATGCCTTTTGATAAGCAGCTTGTTGAGCTACTTGTAATGCAATGTTGTATATATTTGATGTATTGGAGCTTGGAGGTGGTGGTGGAGGAGGTGGATTTGGAATGGTGTTCGTTGTGGTGGTGAGAGGCGTTGTTGTGTTGATTGTTGGGTTTTGAGTGGTGGATAGTGCGATCGATGTGGTTGGTCCTTGAGAGATCATGTTTTGAGATGTTAGGGGGGTGATCGATGATGTGATGTTGGTAGTTTGCGTCATTAGGATAGTTGTCATCATCTGTTGTTGCGATGTGATGAAAATTTTTGAGAGTTTGGCATGATGCTTTGATTGGTGTTCAAGATGTTAGTTTGATTTTGATTGATATTTGGTAAAGGTGGAAACCCTAAGCCAAGAAGTGGTGTGGACAATGATGGAAATGGCAGAAGTGGTGAAAATGTATGAGGTGGGTATGTATGGGATCATAATGGAAGCGGCCGAGGCCCTTAGAGTGAAGCGAAAAAAAATTAAAATGAGTTAGGCAACTTAGTAAAATTTGAATAAGTTATCATATTATTTCAAAAATACATAAGAATAGAATTTGTAGAAAATTGAAGGTAGTTTATATACTACTAGGTTTATTTTAAAAAATAAATCTATTTGGTGAAAATTTGAAATTTCAATGCAGTAGTACTTAAAATTTAGGGAAAAATAAGTAGGTGTCTATCTGACCACCCTAACCATAATAAAATGATAATATTTTTTTATAATATTTTATATATAAGTAGAGGACTCGTAATCTAGATGTGATGCATATTTTTGTAATTTTCTAAGTAAATAATTAATTATGAATTTTTAGTACAACTTTTTAAAAATATAAAACTTGTATGTCTAACCACCTTAACTTGGTCAAAGGAAACTTCATGAAATTCATTTTTTTCTTTTTTTAATCCTATAGTATGTGAGCATGGGAATGTAGTACATGTTTTTTATTCAAAAATGTGATACCATTTAGAGAAACTTCATAAGATTTTTTTCAATCAGTCTATCAATCAATACTTTGATGCAGTAATTTGGATAGAAATGAATAATAATTACTTGATAGAGATTCAAAGTAAAAGAGCATGAATTTATATTGGTGGAAAGTTAGAGAATCTCCTTTAAAACCCTTTTGTTTCATCCATTTTGGGGAAAAAAATCGTCAACCACATACCCATCATATTGCCACTTTTTGGCCCATCATGATCCTGCACTTACCCAGGGATGTGATCTCTTGAGGAAATGGTGTAGTGTCAAAAATGCCCTCTGGTCCGAACATGTCACCTTCTCCTTGTGAGGTTATGGGGAGAGAGGTTTGGGGTGTTGTGTAAAAGAATGATGATGATGGGTTATTGGAATCATCAAAAGTGAGAGGGACATATGTATGTAATGGATTTTGGGGTACTGTTTGTTCTAAGATGGTATTTGCGTCCAAATCCTGATTATTGACAAGGGGGTGTGTTTGTATGGCATTGAGAAATGCACTTCCCTTGCTGATACTGGGTTGAGTTGGAGCAAAGGATGATGTGATTTTGTAGGATGTTTTGAGTGATACTTTGGGATGGGGGTGCAGATGAAATGTGGATGGTGGATGAGATTGGGGATGTGATCCCAAAAGATGGTTCCACAATAGTTCTCACATCAAAATAAGAAGGGAGTTTAGCCCCTTGCTTTGCTAATTCAAGCATGCATAGTGAGGGGTTGAGCCTTATCGTGCTATTGATAATCTTATGATTCTCTGGATTTTGAATTATTTCAATGATTTCTTCATGTGACATCCCAAAGTTAAGATCCTATTCTTGGCTTTCCTCTTGTGGATTTTGTGATGATGAGGGAAAGTTAGTTAAAGGATTTCTTGATGCAACAGGATTTATTTCAGAGTTCGGCTGGCTTAGGTCACTTGAAGTGGGTGTTTCTTTGTTGACTTCCATGTTCTTCTTCTGTTGAGATCTAGTCTGCACCATAAAATAGGGATTAATTTTTAAGAATATGGGAGATGAATCTCTAATTCTTTGGATTGATATATCCTTAGGTACAAAAGGAGAAATTTTTAGGATGATTTTAAGGATCAAAGGGTGATAATGATACAAATGTTAGATGGATGTTTGATGGATGATTGCAACTCTTGAGAAAATCTTGAAGGGTATGTTAAACTTTAGGACTTGATTTGGGATTGATTTGTTTTGGATTCGAATTTTGGTGGACCCATAAACTCTAAGAGGTTGGATGTTGTCCTAGAGTTGAATTGTTCACAAGATGCTAATTTGTCTAGGTGTGAGAAGAAGGATTCATCTAAACACTCCTATCCAAACAAGATGATTTTTGATAATGAACTCCTAAATCCCAGAATGTTGGATTTTATCAAGGGATGAATTTGTTCACAAGTTTTGATAATTTGATCAAATATGTGGAGAAGGATGCATCTACACACATTCAATCAAACAAGGTGATTTGGGATTGATTTCAAATGATTTTCCCAAAGTTTAACATGAAGGATTTTTCCAAGATTTTTGAAAAGTTGATGATGAGATGATTTTGGTTTTTGATCCTAAGATGTATCTAAAAAGACACTTGTTTACTAGACCTCAGTATTGAAGAACATACAATACTTCTAAGGACCTCTATAACTAAGAAGTGGCTCAAACTGAGCATACATTTCTAGATTGTTTAAAGGAATGAGTGACCTATAGAACCTTGTGAATTTTTTGCTTATTTTGATGTGTTGCTTTTGATTGCATTTCCTAACGTATTTCTTGATGACCTTTCAAGTGTGACTCTTAAATTTTGAACTTTGGCTCAAGGACTTTTGTTTTGGAATTTTGACTTTCTTAGAAATCATGAGGAATCAACACATGTGTGAGAGCCAAATTTTGTTATCTTTTCTTAGTGATTTTTTTTTTACCACAAACACTTCTTTGATTATATTTCCAAACTGGACGTCCAATGTCTCAATTTCTTTGAATTCCACAAAGTATGTTATGTGGAATTTTGATGAAGTCAAGGCAAAGGTTACCTATTGTTTAACTTTAGTAAGCAAATTGAGATGTAAATCCAAGTGTTTAGAAACTTCTAAGGATGTGAATCCCAAGGGAAAGCAATAACACATGAATTTGGTCAATTGTATTTTCCTCCTAAAGGGTTTGAAATTTTGAAGATGATGTTAAGTGTTTGTTTCCAAAAGTTTTCGAACAAGCAAAGTGTTTTGTAACCAAGAACAAGCACAACCTTATGGATATGAAAGACAATATTTGTTGAGTCCCCACTTGGACAAGTCCAGCTACGCTTATCTTTAGCAAATGGTTAGATTCTTGACCCCACTGGCTCCCCTCCACGACACTCACTTATACGGGGCAGCCAAGCATCAACACCCATGAAACTCCCATGGCATGCTTTCCATTTCTACTAAAGACTGTAAAAGTGTGGGGCGGCTTCAGAATGATCGTTCTTGCACCAACAAATAGATAGGGATTTTGGCCTTTCTACAACAATGGTTTTAATTCAGACTTTCCATTTGTAGGAGTTGACCCAACATGGCGAGAGACCATTGTTGCCCTTCTCGTCGAAGCCAACCACGTGATACTGGCGTTTATTCCAATATCCACATTTATATCCCAGTTGCAAATACTCTTGGCTTTAGAGTGTTACTGGTTGAGTCATTCTCTTGAGTGAGTACTTTTTCCCCAAGGTAGGCCCTCTAAGATAAAAAAAAGTGAGCAAACATATTCATAGTTCAATCAACATTCATTTAGAAACAAAGGGAGAACACATGCAATAGGTTTAATCACACTCGCAAAGTTTTTTGTTCAATTTTAAACCCAAATTGAAGTGTGTATGGGAAATTACTTACGCAACTTAATGTCACCAAAAGCCTTTTGATTCTCAAGATCATCGTGAGGCGCAAGAGAAGCACATACGTCTTTTGATGATATTATTTTGTGTACGTAATTACAAAACAATGCAAATACTTATTCATTAGAAATCCACAAAGCAAAAGTGAATTCCTTTTAAAGCATCAAAGTAAGTGTGACAATTTTCCTTGTTCAATTATTAAACCCAGAACAAACTCTAGTAAATTTGAGTCCTAATGTTCTTTTTAAGCCTTTTTGTAACAAGAATTTAAAAGGTTCTTTTTAAAGCCCAAAATGAAATTAGTAAGTCCTAAGCATAAAAAGATAATAAATTTTTCCTTAAGAGGAATAGTGAATCCTCTAAGAGTGTTAAACAAACACTAGAGTGTTTAAAAACACTTGTTTTTTGTGAAATGACATCATCATGCTTCCCTTCCTTTTCATCTTTGATCGATCCAACCTACAAGAAAGTCAGTTAGATTCTACAGAAACAGAGGTAAAAAAAGCAGAAAATAGACAAAAGAACCATAATTTGAAAAAAAGCACATGCTACAAATAAAATTTCACTTTATACTCCCCTCCAACGGTGCAATCCATGAAGGCGTCGCAATTTGAATTCACCAGCGGTGCTATATAGCGCCGCTTACTAGTCACCGTTGCTTTGTAACCAGACCAGTGAGCATGAGGGCATCGCCCTTTTGGTCAGCGGTGTAGTTTAGAATTTTGAAAGATTCTTGTGGGTCAGACAGGTTTAGCAACACAGTTTAGAATTCAAAATTATGGGCGAGAAGTCAGAGGCGTCATAATTTGGAGTTTTCAGCGGTTCTATATAGCGATACTGGAGAACTAGCGGTGTTGAACAATGACGCTAAGCTTCCAGTGGCAGAGTTTTCCTATAGACAAAAAAAGAACACAAATTTTTTGACAAAAACGTGATTAGAAAATTAGATTGAGCCCTCCTTCTAGCGCCAAAATGTGAACCATGTTTCCAAACCTGCACAAACACAAGAAACGATCAATATATTAAATCAAATGCAAGGTTAGTAACATGACATCTCAAGAAATTCATTTAAATTGCAAAAGAAAGAGGAAATGAAATGAAGAACAGAACAAAACTTAAAACATATCAAATGCTATTCTAAAGCAAAGCAAACTCTTAATCTCTTGAGGGAATTGGTGCCAATTTGATATGAAAATCGGCCCTTTCCCAACTCCAATGATGCAATGGTGATTTGGTGATGAAAATTGATCCACTTTGATGAAGAGTGATGAATGCTCCAAGATAAAAACCTACATAACCTAGCTATGAACTTAAGAGTATGGATGAAGATTGCTAAAGATTTGAGTATAGTAAGTTTACTCAAGTTGTGGATGTTCAAATGAGGAATGAAGCCTCTTATTTATAGAATGCCAAGTTGAAAGAATGCCAAGAATAGAGCAATGTGGGACTATCTTTCATTCAATGGCAAGGTGCCACTTGTCCAAATGTGAATGGACCAAGGATGTGCAAGTTTTGATGAATGTGCCAATAAATGCCAATATTTGAATTTTGAAATTGTATTAATGACAAGGTGGAGGGAGAGTCAAATGGAGTAATGGCCACTAGGCTCAATGCAAAAGGCCCTATAAGAGGGAATGAATGCCTTGTTGGAAGGACAAAGTCAACTTAGATTTGAATTTCAAACTTGAAGAATATTCCACCTTTATGCCATGTTGAAGATAAATAGAGATTTAATAAACCAAATAACTCTATTTTCATGTGCAAGCGGAAAAAGATGGAGGATGGGACATGAGAAGAAATTAAGTTAATCAAGGTTAATTAATTTAATGAAGGATTTAAATGATGTGACCTATTTGACTTAAATTTATGGATTGATTTAAATCAAATATGAGAAGAATATGTTTTAAAGATTTAATTAAATAAAGGGTTTTAATTTATTTAACTAAGGGGATGAAGGTAGATTAAATTAAATAAGGTTTTAATTTACTCAATTTAATGGATGAACTTTAGAAATTTAATCAAATAAAATTGATTATTTAATTAAATAGGGATAATTAGATCAGACTGGTTGATTTAATTACCGAGAAAGGATGACTTAATTAGATAACTGATTTATTTAATTAAGAGAGGAATATTGATGAATTTAATCAAATAAAATTATTTGATTAAATGGTTAGACCGAAGGATGATTCAGGATGAAGCGATGTTAGTGGTCAGGATCAGATTTCCAATGTCAATTAGTACATTTTACACGTCTACATAAATAAAATGATAACTTTAATATTAAATTCAATACTGAAATCAATTCAAATAGTAATCCACTTGATAACCATACCTATCAAAATGATATTGACTAAACTAAAGCATATCAATTTTGATAATAGTATAAATGATAACCTTACCAAGAATGGTATTTCAAAATTATCTAGAACATTAATAATTCATGTTATCAACTTAATCAATTGATTACTAAAATTAGACATAATGTTACAATGATAAATGACAACAGTTTACTAATGAAAAATATAAGATATTTCCAAAATTTATTATTTTATTAATAGATAATGATAATAATCATTCAATGACAGTAACCCAAGAGTATAAATATCTATCATAACTATTTCTCGAAGAAAATATAATACTATAAAACTAATGAATTAGATATAATAACCAAATTGATACACTAAGTCCTCATGAATCGAAATCTATGCAAGAAAAACTCATGGTTTATGTAAAGAAGAATCACAATCCAAGAACATGATACGTCGAAAGTGATGTTTACACAATAAACATGAAATAAATTTAATATTTGGCTAAGAAAATTTCAAGCCTTAAAAATTAGCTGTTGTAAAGACAAATCATAGCCTTTCACAACATCCATATATAACCAAAGTATTATACATGTAAAATGGTGAAAGCATATAAAATACATGCAAGTAGGAGACAAATTAACTCAAAGAGATAATTTTGTGAAAACCAAGTGTTACAAGATATTATCAAATTTGGATTTGTTTTAGGATAAGAAGTAGGAATGAAACAAAATTCCACGAGTAGACTGATCATTCTACTAGCATCTAGCAAACATTTGAAATCAGTTGTGGGAATTCATCAAAATCATCAACATATCGTAGCAAAAACAAGACACATGATTTATGATTGCAAAGGGTTTAGAATTAAATAATTAGCCATGAAATAGATGGCATCCAGTTTTTAATGTGTTAACTCATATGCTTAGTGTAGATAATGATCCATAAGCTTCCCTTGATATATTTCTTACTTATAGAGATCAGCTCCTATCCATGTCTCTGCAACCAAAAAAAACAATATACATGCCTCAAATAAACAATAGTGAGAGTCCTCCCCTTTCTTCTTATGGTTAATTTATGTCAAATCTTTTTCCTTATCTTCTTTTAGGAAAGGAATCCACAATCATTTCAACTGAATATCTTTACTCTTTAATACAAGTAATGTATCTAAATGGATCATCCCACTGCACTTATTTAAGAGAAGTCTAAATTTATATACATATATTCTACATTTATAAGAAATTGTTAAGTTTGATTACATTTTATGTATGTAGAATCATATCACCCTAGAATAGATTTAATAATTTATTAGAATATTAGATTGTTGCACTACTTAATCCACTTTGGTCCCCATCACTAGTTAATTTATATTTATATATGTCAAATCATTTTCCTTCCCTACCTTTTTCAATAAAAAGAATCCACATCCACTTTGATTGAATATCTTTACCCTTCAACACAAGTAATGTATCTAAATGACTCATCGCACTGCACTTACTCAAAGAGAAGTTAAAGTTTACATATACATATACATATTACATTTATAATAAATTGTTCAATTTGATTATGTTCTTATGTAAGTAGTATCATATCACCCTAGAATAGATTTAATAATTTCTTAGAACATTAGATTGTTGCACTATTTAATCCTCTTTGGTCTCTATCATTGGGATGTTATATAGGTAACTTTTAATTTGGCTTCAATCACTTGTCATTTGAATTCTCATTTTTGAAAACTATGGTTCAATTTACCACTTTTTTATATTAATTAAGGTAAAAGGGTGTTGTGATCACCAACAAAATTACAGGTAATTAGGGAATTTAAGGTGGTGCAATCACTAGTAAAATCATGTTAAATTTAAGAAAAAATGTATATAATTGTAATGCAATTATATGAATTATTGGGAAACATGTATTATTTCCATGTAACTATAAGAATCATAGAGAAAACTTGTGTTATATCCATTAAATTATAGGTTGTGTAGAGAAAACATGTGTCATCACCATAGATTATAGGAAATTTAGGTTGGCATATTTAATCATGCATGTAAAAGTTACTACATTTTTGTTTTCTATACAACCAAAATCTTAGTGTGAAAATGGATTCCTATTTAAGAAAAATAACTCTCCATTAATTCATTAAACATGAACTTCACCCATTTACCATATTACAAATTTGTAATTTTTAGATTGGTATTTGGTTAATCCACTATCAAACGTAAGATGGGAGGGTACTTTTTCAAAATTTGGTTAATAGAAAAATGTTGCAACTCTAAATCAATCATTCATGGTGAGTTATAAATACATAATTATCAATTTATATTTTATAATGTTTGATTAGTCTCTATAATTGTAGACTTACATATTTTTTATGTATTGATATTAATATAAATATTAGAATTTCATAGACCTAGATGTAGTATTACCTTTTTACATAGACTATATCATTGATCATGAGCTATTAGTTGAGTAAAATCCTTGATGTATTTAATTCTAGATGAATTCATTCTGACAATTTTTATAGGAGGTTTCTTTATTTTCTTATTCTACGAATAACTTTAAGAGTCTAGAATCCACATTTGTGCATGTTATTTTGTTTCCATGTTTATGGTTTTGTCTTGATATGATCATTACACTTCAAATGGTAATCAACTTTGTAAAATGAATCTTTCTTTTCAAGTCTCAACCTATTCAATTTACCCTAACCTTTTTGTAGCCTACAAAAATGCTTCAATAATACTTGTAACCCTTAAAATTTAATTTCATTTTTATAATTTGTTGTTGAGTTACTATTGAGAAGTTGTTGAAGATGATTTAGCATTGTTTTCATTGATTTCAAAACCTTAGATCTGGAAGGATGTGCTCTAAATGATGAACAAACTTAATCTATCCTATCATATGCTATGATGTTATATAGTGTGGATATTATCCTTGATCGAGCTATGGAAATACTTCTTTTTGGGACATCTGTTGAATTCAGTTTATGCAGCATAATTAATTCTAGTCTTTTGATGTTCATTGTTGTGCTCAAAGCTTACTCCAGGTAACCTTGCTAATTAGAAATTCATGTAGCATGTTGCAAGTTTTTGTATGTCAAATTATGGTTCTCCAAATTGACACTAAAATTGATGATAATCAAGATTTTGTCTTGGTTTTGGTGTTCTCATCGGCTCTAGAATATATTTCATGTAATTCAAAGTTTTCTATCTCTTGGAAATTATGCTATCTTATGTATGACCTATTTTTGGTCCCTTGCTAACGTGGTAAGATATTTATGTGCGACCTATCTTTTCGGTCTGATGTTAGCATGGAAGGTCTTATTGAATATTTTAAGGTTGTTCTTCATACCGACATGCCTTGTGGTGATCTAAATTCAAATGGTGTTTGGATGACTTAGAAGACTATGAAGATATTGTGTGTGGCCGACTTATTTATGTTCTATGGGTATACATATATATAGAGAGAACATGTTTTTTATTAAAGATATAGAAGCATGGAAAAAGAGTGCAAGTGTGTGAAAAGATAAAAGAGTATGAAGGAAGGAGTAACCTATTTTGGCAGAAGGTTATGCAAAGGTTATGGAAGGAAGATGTACAGAAGATTCTTAGCCGAATCTACTATAGACAAAAATTGTGCTCTTAACCAAAACTGAACTCATGCATATGTAGATGCAACTTCATCAATTCACTTTTGTCAGTGAGACCATTTTGTAATCTATTGGAAGTGAGTCATTTTTTGTAGGTAGTCAACCTTTCTCTTTCGACAGTGAGCTCTTTTTGTATCTTTGGCTATAATAGCTGGGTAGTGAGCCCAACTGGCAGTGAGCCCTTGTAAAAATCACCTTAATTGGTGTTTTATAATTGAGAATTGGCATTCTCTGTGGTTTTTCCCTTCTTGGGTTTCCACGTAAATTTTGGGGTTCATTGTGCATGGTGTTGATATGTGCTTTCATGTTCATTTTTGTTAGTTGATTATCTAATTGATTTATGTTTGCTTTAGATTAATTAAAGTTAAGAAAATTGTTTTGGGATAACTGATTCACCCCCCCTCTCAGTTATTTAGACTATTCAACAATTGGTATCAGATCTTGGTTCCTTGGAGATAGAGCTTAACTGCTTAAGGGAGATCTTGGAAGTTTGAACAAGATGGCAAGAGCTTATCAATTTGAGGAAGAACTGAAGATAATGTTAGATGATATGGAAAGCACAAAATCTGAAAATGAAGAATTGAAAGAAAATATCAAGGAGGCAAACACTTGTATTGCAAAGCTAAGGGAGAAAATTCAAAAATTCAAAGCAAGACATAGAGAGGTAATCCAGGAATTAAAGGAGTCAAAGGAAAGCTTTGTGGATTTAAAGCAGCAATTGGATGAATGAAAAAAGACTAAAGAAAATCTCAAAGGTACCATAAAAAAAAATTAGAAGAAAATGAGAAGTTAGATCAAGAATTAAGAAGGATGAAAACAAAAGCAAGAGTATGTGAAAGAAACATAATTTTGGATCAACTTTTGTCCCTACAAAAATGTCACAAGGATAAAGGAGGACTTGGATTCACCAGTGAAAGCTCAAATCAGAATACTATAGGTGAAGACAATGCAGTTGAATCTGAAGCAAGATCAATTGTAACAAGCAAGGTCTGGAACTCTAATGCACCTACAAAAAGACCTCCAATAAGGCAACCAAATGCTCAAAGGTACTTATCATTCAATGGTCATTATTTTCTATGCAAAAATTTTGGGCATAAGGCTATAGAATGTAGAAGCAAGATGGAACCAAGTATTCAATACTTTAACTGTCACAATTTTGGTCACTAAGCAAGTCATTGTAGAAGTCAATTATCTAATCTGGCTAGAATGAATGGAATGAATAATCTCTTTCATGGGAATTTCTATTCATGTCATAGTTATGGTTACAAAGCTAATTAGTGCAGACCTAGAGTTCACTCAACTAAGTCATGACAAAGATGTTACAAGTGCAATAAACCCAGACATTATGCTAACATATGCATATATGTTGCTCTGGAAAAGCCTGAAAACAAAAAGAAGGTTGTAGAATCAAATGAATCTAAGAAGAAGATGGTCATGGTTTGGAGGACTAAGGAAACAAGTGTGAATGTACTTCTGTGGTACCATATCCCAGTACATGCCCTACCAGTATCTAAGCCAATCTGCCTTGGCTCAGGGGGAGTTTTGCATTGCATATCTTGTCGGTTCCCCCTCTTCAAAGTAATATTGGTGTGATTTTTAACATGATTAAGTACGAACTGGTTAATGATAAATGATGAAGCTTAATCTAGCTTATTGGAAAGTGAAGTACAATTGTTGGCATCATCAATGTGCATTTTTGGTGGTGAAATCATTATGAGTAATTAAGAATAAAAGGTGTGAGTTTTGAAGGCATTTCTCATAGTTTGAAAAAAAAATGTTTGTGGAGCGATAAGAGATTGAAGAAATTAAGCATAATGATGGAATCTATTAATAGAGGATCAAGTGGTGGTATCCCACTAAGGCTGAAGGGATTTGAGTTGGATGAGTTTGATCATCGAAAGATGAAGGAGATGGAACTAGAGTTGAAGACAGATGAATTGCAGAATGTAAGTGCTCTAGGTGTGGATTTATAGGGAGAATTTCCCTAGTTTACAGTCAAAGAATCTATCTTTTTTCCTGTTGAGTCGAATCAAGGATGGAAACATTGTTTTGTACAAACCCTATTCGATCACAAAGGAAGCCATTGAAGCTATTACTGATTTGTGCAATGTTGGTGACCTCCCTGGGAAGAAACTGGTGAAATAAAAAGATGTAGAGGAACTTATTGTTGGAAAAACAAGGATAGACAACTGAGAGGGGGGGTGAATCAGTTGTCATAGAATATTAAACCTTTTAGACTTTATTTAACTTAATCTCAAATCTGATGAACGAACAATAAATCATAAACAATCAACACATTAGAAACACAAAGAGCACTAAGATTTTTTATGTGGAAACCTGTTAGGGGAAAAACTACGATGGATGTTAGTCCACAATATTATACCCTATTAAAGTTATAGTGAGAATAATAATGGGAATGCACATGCATTCAGGCACATTGCCTAGAGCTCACTACTCAAATACAAGAGGGCTCACTGCCCAACAATATACAACAATACAGATTAGATCTGTAGGGTATGAACTGAGAAAATAGCTTCTACACAAGCCTGATTACAGTTCTAGTTAAGCACACAAAACCTTCTTCACACTTCACTCAAAATTCTTCTCACTGCTCTACAATCGAATGATTTGAACACTATTTGCACATCTGCACTTTCTCTGGCATACATTCACTCTTATGCATACACTAACTTCACTCAAACAATTGCTCTTATATATACAACATGGAATTACATCAACAACCTAGTCGGCCAAAAAATATAAAACATATTTTCAATGTTGGCCCAAATTTACAAATAAATTTTCAATGTGGATCAAACATCGTCAGCTAATATTATGATGTGACCAAAAACAATATCCTCGAGTCGCCAAACATTCAAATTTAAATCTTCAAGGATGCAACATGTTAACCATCGTGAGGCCAAGAACATGAAAACCGAACATACCAGAAAAATCGACCATGAACACACCGATCAAGCGCGGACGCAACAAGGATAGAGAATGATCTAGAAGCATCCAAAATAGAAAGAACTAATAGAGAATCATCAAACAACTAATAAAACCTAGAATCACATAAACTTCAATAGAACAACGACGCAACCCACAAAAATACTATTAGAACACAACTATTCATATGCGATCAAATCTTCATGCGAACCTCTAAAACTTCTGGTAGATGAACTAGATACTCTCAGAAATAAACCCTTTAGTCCACAACAACTGATCTTCAATGTACAAAACAAGACACCTTCATGACCTTCACTATTCCACTAGCAACCTACAACTCTTCCTTTAACAATTTTCTCAATATCCTCGACATATACGACCTTCAATACAATAATTCTAATAGTGTTGACATCAATGACAACCACATATCAGCAACACAACCACAACATCCAACACTTATTGGTATCGACAAAGACCCCCAAGCTCTACTAATAAATACCATTGTCAATCTTGCAGTAAGGTATGTTGCTTATAGCATCACTTATAAAATCTATTTCATAAATCGTGAAGGTTCTACTTTAGATATTGTTATATATCTTGCACACATGATGGTGAAGGAAAATAAGCAGTTTGATTTGTGTAGACTAATAATGGAAAACCTAATTGAGAATGTCAGAATGTCTTTGGTTGAGAGATATCCCTTTCTATTTGGATCTTTGCTCACATGTTTGGTATTTTACTTTCTGAGTTCGCTACTGGCAAAGAGAATGTTAAGTGAAAGTCTAACATCCCTGTCAAAAAGAAAGTTTATAGATATTTGGAATGTATGGAAGATAAAGCAAGTGCATGAAAAGTTCATTTCTCATCCTTCTGGATGCATCTGTGCTCCGGTGTGATAATGTAAAGTTAGTTTGAGGAGGGTTCCTCCTCTGGTAAGAAGGAGTTGGAAGTTGTTATTGGTAGTTCCCCTCTAGAACCTAAAAGGAGGAAAGTTAACACAAAATATGTCATCACTATCTCGAAAGAAAAGGAGAACGAAGAAAATCCTTTTCCTGGATTGGATTCCTTTGATCCAAATGATATTCAGACAATGTTAGATGAAGGTGATATGAAGAAACTTGGTGAAATGTGGTATGCCAGCTCTCCAATCAGAAGGCTTAAAATTGATGATGCTTTGGTTGATTATTTCCTCAAAAGGGGTATTATTGTTTCAGATGTTTCTGACTTGTTAATGGATAATCTAGTAGAAGTTGTTGAAGAAAGAATGTTGATGGAAGGACCTGAATTACATAAGTTTGAAGCTATGATTGAGATAAGGTGTGTCAAAGCTAAACAAAAGTTATCCAAACACATTGGTGAGACAAAAGAATGCATTAAGGAGATGTCTGACATCTACAGGTATTGCCTCTGGTGGTCTACTGCTATTGATAATTTTAGAAGCAGAATTGAAGCTATTGAATGTGAGATGAATAATATTGGAAAGAGTTTTGATTTCTTCAAAGACAAAGATGGAAAATAGAGAATAAGAGTTGGTGAGTTGCAAGCAGAGTTATTGATTGTTTAGAGATAGAGGGAATACTTGGTTAGAACTTTCTAGTTGGTCAAGGAAATTGTTGAGGTCCAGTTGGATCATCTCTCCAAGATACTTTTTGATGCAGAAGATTATAAACAACAGTGCCTATCTCAGGACTAGGCATCCTCATTTATGTTGTTGACTATATTGGATAGTATGAGTGCCAAATTGGATTCTACGGTGCTAGCTTGGAAGAGGATTCTCCCAATTATGAGAGAAAGGTACAAGAAAAATTTTCATGTGAAAAGTGTTATTTTTACTTGAGTTCCTAAACGTTTGACTTTTGGCCCTTTTCCTTTGATGGAAAAAATGGGGAGAAAAATGAAGAGAAAAAAAAGAAGAATAGGTATTGAATTGCTTGACAAAGGGGGAGTTCTTGGAGTTTTTTTTGGAGTTTGCAATTTTGAGATGGAGTTGTGGAGTTTTGTGTTTTTGTGTTTTTGTTGTTTTTCCATCAATGCCAAAGGGGGAGATTGTTGAGAAGTTGTTGAAGATGATTTAGCATTTTTTTCATTGATGGACACAAAACCTTGGATCTGGAAGGATGCACTCTAGATGATGAACATAATTAATCTATCCTATCATATGCTATGATGTTATACAGTGTGGATATTATCCTTGATCCAATTATGGCAGTACTTATTTTTGGGACATCTGTTGAATTTAGTTTATTCAGTATAATGAAGTGTAATATTTTGATGTTGGCTATTATGCTCAAAGCTTACCCCAGGTAACCTTGCTATCCAGAACTTCATGTAGCATGTTGCAAGTTTTTGTATGTCAAATTGTGGTTCTCCAAATTGACACTGAAATTGATGATAATCAAGATTTGGTCTTGGTTTTGGCATTCTCATCAGCTCCGGAATATATTTCAAGTAATTCAAAGTTTTCTATCTCTTGGAAATTATGCTATCTTATGTATAACTTATTTGTGGTCCCTTGCTAACATGGTAAGAAGATCTTTATGTGCAACCTCTCTTTTGGGTCTGGTATTAGCATGCAAGGTCTTATTGAATATGTTAAGGTTGTTCTTCATACTGACATGCCTTGTAGTGATCTAAATTCAAATGGTGTTTGGCTGACTTATAAGTCTATGGAGATATTGTGTGTAGCTGACTTATTTCTATTATACGGGTATACATATATATATATATAGAGAGAGAGAGAGAGAACATATTTTTGATTGAAGATATAAAAGCATGGAAAAAGAGTGCAAGTGTGTGAAAAAATAAAAGAGTGTGAAGGAAGGATTAATTTGTTTTAGTAGAAGGTTATGCGAAGGTTATGGAAGGAAGATGTGGTATGTAGAATCATGATGCTGGGCCAAAAAGTGGCTTATATGATGGTTTTGTAGGGTATGTGGTCAATGCACCTTTTTACTCAAAATTGATGAAATGAAAAGGATTTGAAGTGAGATTCTCAAATTCCACCAATATAAATTATGCTTTACTTTGAATTCTATAAATAATTATTATTTACTTGAATTACAACTAAAGTCCTAATTGATAGTTGACGAAAACATTTTTAAAGCTTCAAACTATATCACATTTTGAATTTGAAACATGCATCACATTCTATGCTTTTGCATACTATAGGATTCAAAAAAAAAAAAAAATGAATTTAAGGATGACCAAGTTAAGGTGGTTAGACATACAAGTTTTTTAATTTTAAAAGGTGTAATAAAAATTCACAATTAATTATTTTAATTTCAAAAAAATTACAAAAAATGCATCACATCTATTACGAGTCCTCATTTATATCTAAAATCTTATAAAAAATATTATCATTTTATTGTGGTTAGGTAATGCATTGCACACTTTTTATTTTTTCCATGAAATTTAAGTACTACTACATTGAATCAAATTTTCACTAAATAGATTTTAAAAAATAAATAAATAAACCTAGGTAGTTTAGGAAACTTCATTCAATTTGCTCCTATTCTTTTACATATTTTGAAATAATATAGATAACTTATTCAAATTTTATGTCAAGTTGCCTAACTCTGATTTTTTCTTTATTTTTTGCCACTTAAGGGCCTATTTTTTCCATGATGATCCTGCACATAAATTACATGTGCAAAAGATTCTTAACCAGATCTGCTACAAACAAAAAATGTGCTCTTAACCAGAACTGAACTCATACATATGTAGATGCAACTTCACTAGTTCACTTTTGTCAGTGAGACCATTTTGTAATCTATTGGTAGTGAGCCATTTTTTGTAGGTAGTGAGCCTTTCTCTTTCAATAGTGATCCCTTTTTGTATCTTTGGCTATAATAGTTGAGAAGTGAGCCCAACCGGCAGTGAGCCACCCTACAATGAGCAACTTAGCACTGATCCCTTGCAAAAATAACCTTAATCGGTGTCACCTTAACTGGTGTTTTATAATTGAGAATTAGCATTCTTTGTGGTTTTTCCCTTCTTGGGTTTCCACATAAATTTTGGTGTTCATTGTGCATGGTGTTGATATGTGCTTTCATGTTCATTTATGTTAGTTGATTATCTGATTGATTTATGTTTGCTTTGGATTAATTAAAGTTAAGAAAATTGTTTTGGGATACCTGATTCACCCCCCCTCTCAAATATCTAGATTGTTCAACAGTTACAACTAGTGGTTACTAGGCCATTTAAATTATTATTTTCCACTTTGAGAAAAATATTAAATGACTCTTTCTATGGGGTCTTTCTTTGTAGTTAAGTGTCAAACAACAACCTTAAGCATGGAGCTTGTGAATATTTATACATAGTTATTTCGGTACATTGGAATTCATATTGACTATTATTAATTATTTCATGAGCTATATTATAGTAAGAATATAAATATAATAATATCACTAAACTATATTATGAAAACCTAATAAAAGGTTGCATGAATCTATTTAATTTTTCTATAGGTTTTTATAATACCATAGATGTTCCTATAGTCTTAGTAGGGGTTAATATAGGCCATCTACAAGCGAATACAACTATTCAAGTAGTTACTATAGGAATAGAAAAGTAAATTTAATTTCATGTTATCTACTCTCCATTCTCCATCACTTGCAAAAAGGCGTAATAACCTCAAAAAAATGAAACCATAAAATTTCTTAAGATTAACCAAGGTAAACATCTCAATGTTAACAAAATGGTATAAGTTAGCATTCTAATAACTTTAATTAACTTCCATGATACAATATTATAATGATATACAAGTCGTACAAGTGATGACCAACAAGAATCCATACAATATATATAATTCCCACTAAATTAGTACAATAAGGAAGTATATCAATAAGTCCATGTATCCAGTACATTGTAATAATATGAAAGTCTCATAAATAGGTTTCTAATACTTAAGAATGAAGATAACATCATTTCATAACCAAGATATACAAAGGGGTCAAAACTACAACCCTCGTCCATGTTAAGAGTATAATAGATCACAAGACCAACCACACATATACATGTGGTCTAAAAATAATGTACACCATAATAGCATTTGAATAACTCCAAGGTTAATATGCAAGACAATGCTCCAAGATTCCTTTCTCCTACTATTGATCAATGAAGGGTTTGAACACATCATGAGGATGACTTGTTCCTCTCCACCCATTATTCAAGGTGAAGAATCACCATCCATAATTTAAAGGTGTGGTACAATATAATATTTATTTTTATCTTTAATAGTTCATTCCTTTAGTAACACACATCATCCAAAATATTAAAAATACATGGAATAGATTTTTGCACATTCCCAATAACATAATAACTGGAAATGATGCTAATCA